>RXPK01000927.1:0-136157 GCA_004143645.1 Protaetia brevitarsis | reverse complement strand
TATACTTCAAACGTTTCTCCTGAAAAATCAGCTCCTCTTTCTTCCTTACTAATTGGAGAGTACTGATCATGGGGTAGTAACTTAAATCTGTCAGACAAGGAAAGCAAATGGTAGTCCCCGCAAACCTCAATAGATGGAAGCCAAACACTATATGTTTAGTAATATTTGTGCAATAACTATATGTTGGTATACCTTATTACTGAGGGGGATAGTTGGATAGTTTGTCCGTGGCTATGGCGGCTGTGGCCCGTGGTTTGTGTGGTTCGTCAGTTGATGGCCAGTTGTTTTTAATCTGTTTTGTTTTAGACGTGCGTTCCAGATTTCCGTAGTTATTATTTCTGTTATTACTAGAGTTGGGCAAATCTTCCGGCGCGGCAGGTACGTATTCAGAACGTACGCTCAAACTCATGTACTCCAATAAAGCAATGAATCGTAAGTTTGCACGTCAGTAACACCAACGGCCTGTTTTTTCTTATAAAATGTATTTTTTTTTTATTTTATCTAAATATCTATGATAATAAAAAGCGAATGCGAGTCGCAAGCTGGCCCGTTTTGTTCGCCCGCTTTCTCCGATCTGTCCCCAAGGAAAATTTGCACAACCCTATTTAAATATGACTTATGTTTTGTAACATACATACTAAATTCACCAATTAATACAATTGATCTGCTTTATTATTATATTATTATTTGAGGCCCGCGTCGCAATACGTATCTGCTCCGCCGGACAGTTGCCCAACTCTAGTTATTACTTTATTTTACATTCGTTTATTAGTAATAAATAGTGTTAGTTTTGAGTGTTTTTTTATTTACTTTACCTGCAGTGTTTTTCTTTTTGTTCTTATTACATCAAACATATGTCAACATACTTCTTACCACAGCAACTTTTAAATATATGTAGGTATTAACAGAAACTTAATGGAAGTGTTATTTTTTGCACTTTTATTTAATATTTACTTATTCTCACTGATCAAATCAACACGGGCACAATATAATATATTTGTGAGTTATTGCACAGGTCATTAGCAACAAAGTAAATAAAATACGCAAAAATATAAACAGAATCATACAACTTAAGTAATAATATTCACATGGAAATAATTTAGATAAAGCTATAATCTTATAGAATATTATGTATCTAAGTGAATATTATTACTTAAGTTGTATGCATATACCATACTTTTTTTGATATATAAAATAAAACCGACTTAAATATTACCGCTTTTGTGAATAGCGGAATCAGGACAGTCTTATTCATCCTTACGGTACTACATATCTTTCTCTACATATTGAGAAATTGGTATATATGTAAATAAGTAAGGGGTAACTACAGTGAGGTCGTAAATGGTCCCTCCTCCTCCCTCCCTGATAACTTTTGAATGGTATGAGATAGAGCAATGAAACAAAAAAACCAAGTGATAATTAGAGATAATTTGTGATTTTTTCATGCCTAGTAGAAGATACGCAACATGGCTTCTGATGTTACAAATAGAGGCCGTAGCTATCTTTAAAATTTTAAAATAGAAGTAGTTTAATTTAGAAGCTCATTTGAAGATATTTCTATTTACTTTTATGGCAATGCAACAGTTTTACGATTTTTCGAAATTTTTACCAACTTATCCAAGATTATATAATTGGAGTACTTACGTTACTTTTTCGATAGCCTTCGTATTCGCTTTTTGGATATAGTGTACAGAAACCTGTAATTACAGTAATCTGTAACATAGACACCCACACACTGACACATACACTGACAGATAAGACACTTTTGTTAAATTTTGCAAAAATCATATTGTAATATGTCATATTTTACAGCAATCGCTTCCTAAGTCAACATAAACTAATATTTATACGAGGGCTATAGAAAAAGTAACGTAAGTATCCATTATTAATCTTGGAATAAGTTGGTAAAAATTTCGAAAATCGCTAAAGATGTTTGCATTGCCAATAAAATAATAGAAATATCTTTCCAAATGAGCTTCTAAATGAAATTACTCCTATTTAAATTTTAAAGATAGCTTACGCCCTCTAATTTACACAGAAGCCATGTGCGTATCTCTATAGGCAAAAAATCACAAATTATTCTAATTTCACTTGGTTTTTGTTTCATTGCTCTATCTCATACCATTCAAAAGTTATCAGGGAGGGAGGGGGGGGGGACCATTTACGACCTCACTGTATATTATTTGTTGCGCCTGCCATCTAGGTGCAACTTTTGCTACTTCTATGGAATATCTGTCACGGATTACGGTGATGCAGTGTGACTCATATTTAAAACTTGCTCGTCTTTAGTTAAAATATTCAATACAACTTATTATTTTCCTATTAGTAAAGTGTAGCTCCCAAATTCGCATTAAGCTCTGCCATGTATAATTCTATGCAGATATAATATTACCTTGTATATAAACTCTACGTAAATATACCAAACATGGCATTATAAAAGATAATTCTTTTCTTTTTAATTGAAATCCATCTTTATATACTGCAAGAGAAAAATATAATGTTCATGCCACCAGTCCATCCTCTCATGCGAAAAATATCTTTTACCGGCTTACATACAGTAAAATCTACTACCTGATATAAACGGTTTAATTTAAAATTCAATCTGGGCTCCACCAGGAGCGGCAGACGCGTGCACTCGGGCATCGTAGTTGGCCGCGCCCGGGGGAGCCCGAATTTTAATGTAAATGCAAATTTAATGGCCGTTCGCGAGATTGCACGGTAAAAATCCGATTAGATTTTCAATTCGAGCATCACGCATTCAATTGTTCTACACGATGATACTTCCTTTTGTTCGTTTGGTGCGCTAGCCGGCCGACGTGTTTGCGTACGCATACGGGATGGGCCGGACGCTGTACGGCTTAATTTGCACGTGTTTCGGATATTTGAAAAGTCCGTAAACGCAAAACAAAGCGGATTTAAACGATTCAGAATCGGACGTTCTGAATATGGGATTCAAAACTAACTATTTGAAATGTACTACTCAATTTATTATTTCAGTAAATAACAACACGGCAAAAGCGCAAAACGAGTCGAATTTCACGGGAGAAAACAGTTTAATAATCCTCTCTTGATATTTCGCAACATCTCTGGAGTTATTGTTGGCATCCTTCAACATTTTTTCTTGGCGTAACTCTTGTAAGAAAGCTGAACGCGTAGCATAGCAACTTACTACCCCAGTGACCAACTATATTTATTTCATATTTTATAAATATTTAACAAATATTAAATCTTTCTTGAATATTAGTTATATTAATATAGTATGCATAAAATATATTAGGAAAATATTTAAAAAATATATATGTTATGTAGCATTAATAATATTTTATTGCAAATGTTTCCTCATATATTTTCATAACTATGAGAATATCTTGCTTTGTATTTCTGTAAATATTTATTTCATATATAAAAAAAGATTGAATTTTTGCTTTTGTACATTGGTGCGTAGGACGAAATATATAAAATGGGTAAAATATGCATACATATTAAATAGGTATGTATCTATTTAAAATGATAGTTTAAGATTAAATTAGATAATAATATATCTAATATGATTTATTAGTATCTAAGTTGAGCGCTAACTTTTCTATTAATATATCTGCATTTTGTATTATATTTTTGTAATATTTGTAAGTTCGAACGTCAACACAACACCTCTATTCATTACGTGCCGGTGTTATATGATTTAGTATTGTTTATGCGTCTATGGATTAGGTAATAGAATGCATACGCGCACGTGCGTATCATCAAAGTTTTCATTAGTTTGTCGTTACATTTTATAGTTTATATAGTATACGATTAGGGCAGATTAGGGTAAACTGTGTAATTAATTGTTGCGGGCGTGTTTTTAGCTTTTGTGGTGACTACGAGGTAAGCAAAACTTGAACATGTCATGGCATTTATAAGATAATTGGAATGCAATATCGCTATGTACAGAAATCGTTTAATAATATAATTGTAGGAATTTTATGCATCATATATGTATGCATCGACCAGATAAATTGCTAGTTGATTTGCTTAAGAGATTCATCTCGGTAGATAAGCGTCATAACCTCAAATAGAGGTTAGAATACGTTGTTGTTTTATTGTTTTGTACGTAGAATGTTTCAAATATTATGAAATACAGTAAAATAAGTATCGTAAGTATTAAATGTAACTATCACTCCAATTATTGTAAATGCTCCAAATGTATTAGTAGGTGTTGATAATGTTGTACGATGTTTTATTCATGGTGTGATCTAATACAATTGGCATTGTTTTAGAGGCCACAAGGAACGCCATGAGAGCGCCACTACGAAGATATGAAAAAAAGCCATAGGTTGTACCTGGCACCAGCCAAGGCTAGACTTAAAAATGAGTATTTTTCATTTTTATTGGCTTATTCAAATAAAATGATAATAAATACGTTTGTTTTTTATTTAGAACACTTCGATTAAAAAATAGTGATTAATTTGATAAACCTTCAGTATGCCTTAAAAGATGCCACAATTATTGATTATTAACTTGTATGGTGAGTGTGAAAAAACAAGTTCTTGCCTTTTAGACAACTCTATGTATGTTTCAACTTTTCGTTATCGACGTTATACATTCTAAATAACCAAGAACAATTTTAGTTTATTTTGACAAATTAAATAAATTGCATAAAAAATCTCAATTTTCATATACATATTTTACAAATATTTTAGAAAAAATATAGCGCTTACGTTAATTTTAAAATATGGAATAAATATTTTATCTATATTTAGAAAAATGAAAAGTATATTCAAAAAATCTCTCACAAAAATATTTATAAAATATATTTTAAAATATCTAGTAAGTATTTCTGGCTGTTAGGGTAGGAAACCTCGCGAACTGTAAATCGCAGATTTTGATGAAACTTTGTCAGTTTGTAGACTCCATGGAGTGTTAGTTAAGCACGCTTTCCGTTGCTGTGGAACTTTAACTTTAGGGGGTTCACTTCCCCCTTGCAATTTGGCGCAACAGAATTATACAGAAAGTTTCGATTATTGTTGGGGTCCTCGATTATTAATTTACAAAATTCCAACCTCCTGTCAATATTCCGTTTCTATTCAATTTCGTGTAAAAGTGGCACGATGTAAAGGTAAGGTTAGTGGCTATAACATTTACATACTTTGTTATATATTGTCTTGTTAGCTTTAAGTAAAATAACCGGGAAAGAAGAGGCCAATGGACATCAAATCAAATGCCATCTTGTGCCATTCGCTGTAGATAAATACTGGTGTTAACGATGATCGCAGTTACTTTGAATTTCCGAATGAATCTATTATATACAACAGGATAAGAATTAAGAAAGTACATGGTTTTTTTTTCTAAGGGGTGGTAACGCCTAAGCTATATTTTTTAGCTTATCAGGCCCCCGCAGAGCCAAATGTCCTTCCTAAGCAATATTACGACCCCGGAAAAAACCGATTATCGTAATTGACCAGAGCGAGATTAGAACCCCGGACTCCGCACTGATAGCCAAGCGTGCAGGCCACTCGACTACCAGCCAGGCTAAAGGTTAAGAAGAACTATTGTCGTTGAGGTTTCTAGGTCACATTAAATAAATTCATTTGTTGGGTACTCATTTTGAACTGTATCGCTGTTTATCACAATAACTAACTTAATTCATTTTATGTTCACTTTTTAAAATAATATATTATTTTGGTCTGAACTGCATTATATTAGCATAAATTTTTACCCTCACATTTCACATTTATTTACATTATAGAAAACTAGATATTATTTAGTCTAAGTCTGAAACTTTCTCCACTTGTGTACACCCGAACATAATTGTTGACAAACCATGAAATAAATTAGTCGAATAAAAAGGAAGTCTTCGTATTACACAGAAAGATATAGCCATAACTCTTGCACCCTAATTTTAAGTTGGTGTGTGTTCTTGAGAGAAATTTGAAAGTCTCTTCCACCGAAGTAGTTGCATTTTTATTATTCCTGGAAGAATATTTTATACTATAAAATATATAAATAAAGATTTGGTTAGTCCAAAAAGGAAAAAATGTAACCCAACTATTGTAAAACACTTGTCCACACGCTGTCCAACCTAAGATGCAACGGTCCATAGCCGATTTATTATTGTTTTTTTTTTTTTGAAAAAACTGTTTTAAATAAATGTTGCCTCGAATCATATTCTACACATGCTAAAATTAGTTTCAGTAATGGCGGACTTCCGGTTGTACCGGAAGTAGATCCTAACTTTATTATTTTAAATGGAACACCCTGTATATTATTGCACTTTTGGATTCTTTGTTAAATTTAAATAACAATATGTCAGGCATACATTGGGTTAAGTTGTACCGTTTCCGAATTACATGACATTTTTTGAAAAAAATGACATTGGCAGTGTCTTGGAAATATCTCAGGAAATACGAAAGTTAGAAAGATGCGGTCTTCAGTTTTCGCTTAACCATGAAACACGTCTTTTATTTTAAAATTGTTGCGTTTCAGTTACAGCGTTATTAAATATGGATCTGTAATTTTCGAACTCTGAAATCATGGATAACTTGATTTTTTTTTTAAATCGAACGGTATATCAATTTTTATATAAATGGATGTAAAATTTAATTTTCTTTCGATTTTATACAGGTATCAGTGTGTTTATCTCCAATGGTTTTGGAGATATTCGCGATTTTTCAGTTTCTCACGATAGATGATGCTGTAGTTTAGTTTACCCGCGTTACCGCTGAGTGTATTTTGAGTTGCATATATTTTGATTTGTTACTTTATTCCGTTTTGCTGAATCATTTTACTGAGAATTTTCACAAATTTAGTTTTATTTTTGTATAAATTTAGGTAAAGAGTTTATTATTTGATTTAATTTATTTAAGTGTTAAGTTTTTTTTTTAAATTAATACTATTGAATTGTTTGTCTATTGTTTGCTCATATTGTTTAACGCTTATTCTACTGGATTTTGTCGGTGAATTGTGCGTTTGCGTTGTTCGTATTGTTATACGGCTGCGTTGTAGAGTTTTGTCAGGCAGTTCCTTGGTCGACTGTTAACGTGAGTAGACGTATTTTTGTAAATTATTGTTGCCATTTTGTAATCCATTTTGATTATAGTAAATTTCGTTTTTTGTCCATTAAGGAATTCATTTAGTAATAATTGTTAATATATTGACGTGTACACGTTGTAGATATAAGATCATTTATTATTTTTGTGCAGGAAGATATATTTTAGTTGTAATTTTCTCATTTTAGTTTAAAGAGTTAATTTTCCGTTATTCAAGTTTGCTGTTTCTTTTTTATTTTATCAATCACCTCGTTTGGGTGAGTAGAAGCTTTGTTCTTGCATTTAGTTTACGATTTTATAGATTACTAGAAATTGTCCACGCTTAATTTAATTTGTTTTAATTTGAAACCACGTGGATTGATATCGGTATATTTAGGATTATATTCCTGAAGAAACAGAACTTTTGTTTTGTATAGGAAATAGCATTGTCCTATTGTAATTTAGAATCAAGTGCAGTTTTTAATTTAGGCCAGAACCTTCAGTTCACGGTTTTTTTTCTGCACGTGCTGTAATTTGACCCTTTTTGTATAATAATAAAATTTTGATTGGGTTAAAAATTCTGTTCTTTTATTTTAAATTAAACCTTTTCAATTTTTGGGGTAATTAAGAGAGTTTGATTTCATTCACTCACAATTTACTTTCCTTGGTTAGATTCAAGTTTTAATTCGCGAGGTAACTCTGAGATTAATTGTTCTTTTGTTCAATTTAAATATTTTCCGTTGAGCTAGCTAATTTAATTTTCTTTTTCATTTTAAAAATTTCATTTTGCATTTTCAATTAAGTCTTTCAGTACACATCAATACGTATTACGAAGCGCTGACCAATAATACTGGCATGCTTAGAAAGTAGCCAAATTTGCTAAGCAAATTATGCATTTTTTAGCTTACTGATTAGAAAAAATGTCTCTTTTATACATGTTCCCAAAAACAGAATTAAAAACTTTTGTGTGAGTGGTCACAAAGCTTATCACTCCTATTTAAATTTTAAGGGTCGAGCTTTTGCGTGCCCAGGAATCATTTTAAACGGTCAAGCCTATCACTAAAAATTATTCCTTTGATATGACAATTGACAGGTTTTGAAATTTTATATAAATCATAACAGGCAAAACGTTATTTGAGGTGAATTTCAATTAAAATACCCTATTTAAACTGCTCGACAACAGACCAATGAATACTTCTTTGTAATTTTTTAAAATAAAAACCATAACGCAGAGATGAAGAGAGATGCTCTGCTTGCATGTTTGCATGTCTGAGGGTGCATTATTTGCAATATTTATGGGCTTGTTTATCCACGTAAAAATAACGGCAAGGTGCACGTACTTCACATAAACGAACATTATTCAGTTGAGAGGCGCTACTTGAATCGTATGTATGTTTCATAGCTGCTGCGGCGTAGATGCACTACAGCTAATATAAATAAAAGAATATACGGCATAGTGAAAACATATTTTTAAAGCAAATTTTCGCGAGAACAGAGTGTGCACGATAACTTATCATGGAAACTTAAATAAAACTTGCAATATTCAAGGGTATACAGACAATATTGCAATAGTTACAGTGGTTCTTTTTTGTTTGTTATTGAAGCCGTCTGATATGGAGTCTTCGGAAACACTGACTTTTTTGTATTTTGTCTCCCATTTATTTTACCCATTAAATCATCTGAAATTTATCTTGACGAGAGTGACGCTACTTGGTTTTCCTATACTTTGATGTAATTTAGTCTTTAGATTTAGTGTTAAAATTAAAGAAAATACACTAAACTTTTCAGTAGCCACTAGAATATGATTTGTGTACACCAGACGTGTCTTCAATACACCTGATTTAGTGGAAAATTCACCAAGTTGGCAACACTGCTTGTCATATACAATCATATGTTTTTAGATTTCATGCAATCACGTTAATACTGTTCAACTTTCATACTGTTATAGATACATATCGGCGTTAATATTTCATGATTTAGTGGCATATCTCTTATTGCTATTGTTGTTTGTTTGTCAGTCTTGTTTGTATGTCATTTAAACGTTATTTATATATCCTTATCACGTTTATTTACAATTTATTGAAACACCATCTACACATTTATTATTATCATTATTATTATTATTAGTGTTTGACTGTTGTTGACATCCTGACCTCCCTACCGTCTGGTCATTCGTTGGCGCTCATTTCATATTTTTGTTACGAACTCACACCCAGCTTCCGATTTAAGCAGCGCCAGGGTTTGAACAAATTCCTTGTGAGGTCTGTTTGCTCACAGGAAGAGGGAACTGTCGCAAGAGCGTCACAGTATCTATAGGCTTATTGGCAAGGAACGAGTTGCGCTTTAAAAAATAAGTACACAAATAGTGATGGGGCAATCGGATCCGAAAAGGAACCGATAAGCTTAAACGGATATGTAGTCACTACGCTAAGAAAAATCGGAACTTTTTCTTAACGATTCAAGTGACGGTTCATACAGATACCAATTCCTTTTAGTCGATAAGGAAAAAGAACCGTTAAGCAAAATGTAGTTGATAAGGAAAAAGGTTCGTTAAGGAAAATATAGTAGAGTCGATGAGATCATCCGCATGCTTGAAAATAATACAAGGCGAGCTACGGCGTTGTTTTCTTTTGATTTTTTGCGATTTCTTTGTAACAGCTGTAATGGTTTTAATACACACGCATATATTATTTTAGTGGCATTAGAATTGCATTATCGTTGGTTTAACATGACTTAGTGGTGGTGCATTTGCACAATAAATACAAGTATTTTTTTTGTTTGAAGTTTTGGAATCTTGTATTTTTAAATTTTTGAATTTTTAAGTTTTAAATTTTTAAATTGAATTAAATGGTTGTTGTGATATTAATTAAATACCTCGGTCCGTTGGAAATGCGAGAAAAAACGCGTATGGTTTGCATAAAAACCGCAGAAACATACACGTGCATATATCTGAATCAAATTTAGTTCAGTAACAATATTTGAATAGCAAGTTATTTCGTAAAAAAAAATCCAGTAATGCTTCATTCAAAAAACATTTTATTCAAATGATGTCCGATCACTTTATTCGATAATAACCAAATGCTGAATAAAGAATAGTTGATTGAAATCTTTTTCAAATAATTATTAGAACAAAAAAATTATGCAACGTTGCTGTAATATAGGCGTGTCTCCCATGCCCGTGCCTAACGTCCAATATCGTTTCAACGTTGGCATCGGTGCGTATTATGCAAGGTCATTTTGTGCGTATTATAAGATCCCTATACTAAAATTTTGGTGACTACGGTATATGTAGCTACATGATTTTTTATTTCGACACATCATTTTATATAAAACAAAGATTGACGTTTATTATCTGATGATGGTTATTTAGACCGAAACATGTCGCAATAAAATATTACAATAAATAGGATTTGATATACGAATTTTCTTTCGTTTTTAAATTTTCAAGAAAATTTTGTTAGCATATAATAATATTGCTTCGATTATTTTATTATGTATTTTGTAACTAAACAAAAAGTTAAAAGAAAAAAACGTCCGAGCTCGCCGATATACATACGTAGGTATGTACATAGGTTTCAAGCATGCAGATGATCTCATCGACTCGACTATATTTTCCATAATGAATAGAGTTGGGCAATTGTCCGGCGGAGCAGATATGTATTGCGACGTGGGCCTCAAATAATGTAATTGTATAAATAAAGCAGATCAATCGTATTATCGTAATTTAGTATGTATTTATAAAACATTAAAACAAAAAGTTATATTAATAGACAAAGCGGGCGAACAAACGGGCCACCTTACGATGCATTCGCATTTTATATCACTACATGTTTGGATAAAATAAACATTTTAACATTTTATAAGAAAAACAGGCACTATTGTTACTCACTTGCAACTCTACGGTTCACCTGCTTTATTGCGATACATCAGTTGGAGTTGCGATGTTCTGAATACGCACTTGCCGCGCCGGAAAATTTGCCCAACTCTAATAATGAACCTTTTTCCTTATCGACTACATTTTGCTTAACGATTCTTTTTCTTTATCGATTAAAAAGAATTGGTATCTGTATGAACCGACATTTGAATCGTTTAGCAAAAGAATCCGAATCGTTAAGAAAAAGTTCCGATTTTTCTTAGCGTAGTGACTACATATCCGTTTAAGCTTATCGGATGCTTTTTGGATCCGATTGCCCCATCACTATACACAAAGATTTCCAAGGCATGCTCGATTCTGTTTAAATTTCGGACACTTACATCAATCAATTTATCGATCTGAACAACTTTTCTTAGTAACATTTTGTCGCATCTCCTACAAAAAAGACACTTTAATAGTGGGAAGGATAACTTTTTGGTGAATTTCCAAAGCATGCTTGATCTTGTCTAAATTTTGTATACTTGCATAATTCATTAATCTGAACAACTTTTCTTAATAACATTTTGTCGTATCTCCTACAAAAGACACTTCATTAGTGGGAAGGATAACTTTTTGGTGAATTTCCAAAGCATGCTTGATCTTGTTTAAATTTTATATACTTACATAATTCATTAATCTGAACAACTTTTTCTAAAAAAACTATCTTTTTATAAAATTCCAAGGTATGCTTGATTTTTCATAAAATTAAAACTATGAAATAAACTACTCTCCATCCAAGCAGGGCTAAATCAAGAAGATAAAAATTTTAATTTTTTTACCAATTAATACGTCAATCCGGGAACATACTGTATATTATTTAGAGGTGTGAAGTTAGCAATAGATTCTTTTTTGGCAAAATTAACTCCCAATGTAATACAGTTGCATTATATAAATAAAGTTACTTCTCAGAGCGTTGCAAAAAGTGGAAAACACAATATTCTTACAAAATGACGATGCCCTTAACATTCCTAACCATTTCAACTAAGTGCACGCGCGATATTGTATTTTCAATTTTTTGCAACGCTCTGTGAACTAACTTTATTTCCATAACGCAATTGTATTACATTTGGAGTTAATTTTATCGAAAAAAAATCCATTGCTGACTGCACACCGGCATATTATTTATCTAAGCCATTCATTATTGAATAAATAAAAAAAAAAAAATACAGGATAGATATTTTCAAGTACTTTCCTCTTTATGTCGGTAAATTACGTAAAGTTCTCGCATTACAATAACAATTCATTTTGTGTTAAAACCCCATCAGATCTAAGGGTGCGGTAATCAATTTTAATCCTGTAGCTCCTCGGACTGGTACTCGTTTTCGCACTTTAGAAGTTAAACGAAAGTCGAAGGAAATCGCCTCATTCGAGAGGCAATGATTGCCTTTCCAACGCTGAAAGGACTGCCACGATTATCATCTAATTATCAACTAATTTATATAGCGGAGGTAACAGAGTTAGCCAATAGCGTAGTAGTCGTCGATGCCTGATGAGATTCTCTCACCCTTCTTCTTCTCTCGCTGCGTTCCATCGGTTTAAAGTCTCTCCTGCGGAATCTAAAATATCGACTGGCGATAATCAGTCCCGTCGGTGAGATGGGGCTATTAATAAAGCTCTGGGCACTGTTGGCGTTCTGCGCGCCTCTCTCACAAAGGCTGCGAGGCGATGATCTTTTTCCCTCGCTGTAATATAAATTTTCTCGCCGATATGGTTCGTAATTTCCGATGCTGTCGTTCAAACTTTTATCGTTATCGCGGAATCTTAAGTTCGTTCTTCTTCTTTTTTTTTTTTTTTTTTTTTTTTTGATTCCTTTATCTTGGAAGTTTCGACACGGCACTGTCGGCTTATAATCTCGGGAAGTTCGGTATTCTTAACGGGAAATTGAAAACGTTTCGAAAATTAGTGTCGTATACGTCAATCGCGGTTCGTTAATCGTCAGTCAAAAGTGAAATGCTTTGACAGAAGAACAGGCGGTCATAGGTTTTTTTTTACCTTCCCTGTATTATCCCTAACAGCCAGAAATATTACATAGATATTTTTAAAAATATATTTTATAAAAATATTAGTGAGATTTTTGAATATATTTTTCATATTTTTTTCTAAATATACATAAAATATTCAATTAAAATATTTATTCCATATTTTAAAATTACTGTAAGCGCTATATTTTTTCTAAAATATTTGTAAAATATTTATATGAAAATTGAGATTTTTTATGCAATCTATTTAATTTGTCAAAATGAACTGTTCTTGGTTATTTAGAATGTATAACGTCGATAACGAAAAGTTGAAACATACATAGAGTTGTCTAAAAGGCAAGAACTTGTTTTTTTACACTCACCATACAAGTTAATAATCAATAATTCTGGCATCTTTTAAGGCATACTGAAGGTTTATCAAATTAATCACTATTTTTTAATTGAAGTATTCTAAATAAAAAACAAACGTATTTATTATCATTTTATTTGAATAAGCCAATAAAAATGAAAAAGACTCATTCTTAAGTCTAGTCTTGGCTGGTGCCAGGTACAACCCTATGGCTTTTTTCATTCTTCGGTAGTGGCGCTCTCATGGCGTTTCCTTGTGGCCTCTAAAACAATGCCAATTGTATAAGATCATACCATGAATAAAACATCGTACAACATTATCAACACCTACTAATACATTTGGAGCATTTACAATAATTGGAGTGGTAGCTACATTCTAATACTTACGATACTTATTTTTACTTTATTTCATAATATTTGAAAACATTCCACGTACAAACAATAAAACAACACAACGTATTCTAACCTCTATTTGAGGTTATAACGCTTATCTATCGAGATGAATCTCTTAAGCAAATCAACTAACAATTTATCTGGTAGATGCAGCACATTTATGATGCATAAAATTCCTACAATTATATTATTAAACGATTTCTGTACATAGCGATATTGAGCATTCCAATTCTCTTATAAATGCCATGTCATGTTCAAAGTTTTGCTTACCTCGTAGTCACCACAAAAACTAAAACACACCCCGCAACAATTAATTACACAGTTAACCCTAATCTGCCCTAATCGTATACTATTATAAACTATAACATGTAACGGGCAAACGAATGAAAACGTTGATGATACGCACGTGCGCGTATGCATTCTATGTACCTAATCCATAGACCCATAAACAATACTAAATCATATAACACCGACACCGTAATGAATAGAGGTGTTGTGTTGACGTTCGCAACTTACAAATATTACAAATAATATAATACGAAACGCAGATATATCAACAGAAAAGTTACAGCGCTCAACTTAGATACTAATTAAATCATATTAGATATATATATTATCTAATTTAATCTTTAAACTATCATTTTAAATAGGTACATACCTACTTATATGTATGCATATTTTCACCCATTTTATATTACTCGTCCTACGCACAAATGTACAAAGCAAAATTCAATCTTTTTTTTATATGAAATAAATATTTACAAAACAAAGCAAAATATTCTTGCAGAGTTATGAAAAATATATTGAGAAAACATTTGCAATAAAATATTATTAATGCTACATAACATATATATTTTTAAATATGTTCCTAATATATTTTCTATAATATATTTTATGCATATTATATTAATATAACTAATATTCAAGAAAGATTTAATATTTTTTAAATATTTAGAAAATATGAATTAAATATCTGTCACTGGGGATGTACCTTATTTGATTTTTATTATTATTTTGGGTTATGTGTGTAGATGTCGCATTCAAAACTGGGTCTTTGATTACACCTCTATTTTTGATTTTTAGAAAAACAGTTTCATACAAAAGTTTTATACAATTCAATGCTGCATAACCTAAAAATATTTTTGGCTATACAGGATGTTCCAAATATAGAAAAACGCATACTTACTCCTTTATTTTAAATGGAACAGCTTATATACTATAACGAGCACCAATTTTAGACTGACGTTTTCGTTAGGCGCTCCTGGATAGCGCTAGCGCAGCAGTACAGGGAACTGCGTACGAAGGTTCGAAGGAAGAATGTCAGAGGGCAGTGCCGGGCCGAAGATTCCTGATTGTTCTTTTCAAATCTCGAAGTAGGAAATGGAAATCTTGGGAAGAGTCTGGTAGCCCGGCGGCAGATATAAATTTGGGGCCGTTATTGGTCAGTGGGTTAGTCGGTAAGAGGCAAGTGAATCGAGCTACATGCCAAATAAATATCCCTGCATATAAATCGTTTATATAAATGAAGATATTAATTATTTAAGTGATTTATTAATAAGTGTTTTAATAGTAATTAGTGAGTAATTTAATTAGTAGTTTTTATTTGATTTTATTTAATAGACTTTGTAGTAGACTTTAAGTGTGTAAATAAATCAAGTTAATTTAAATATATCGCCGGTTCATTTTTCTAAACCCCGACAGTGGTTTAATAATAGAAAAATGCTGCAATATTATTTCATTTTTAAATGCTACGAAGGAAAATAGCATCATTTTATATAATAAGCTACTATAAGAGAATATTTAATAACAATTGGGTTATTTACGCTTTTGTAAAAAAAGCCGTGCTGAAATCTTTCGGTTATGGCGGCGTAGTTTGTATATGCTTTTGTTTTAAATATTCATATTTTAAATACCACACATACATACTTAGCTTGATACAAATTAAAATCGATATAATTATATACAGCTGCCCATTACAGTTCTGAACATTTGCTTAATTTAATCAAGGTAACTTGATTTTTTAAATAGCAGCCTATATCTTTGCTTATGCTGAATTAACCCTTACGCAAAGTCCTTTCAATTCATACTAAACATTTGTGACGCCTCATGTAGGATATTGTAGATAATTATTTTCAAATAAATCTGATGGATATTCCATTCATTTTCATAGCTTTCAACTTAATATATAAACGCGATATAACTAAATAACATACATCAGTATCAGATCAAAAAATACAAAACAAATATTACGCTTTTTTTTTGAAAATAGAAAGAAATTTAATGTAATTCGTCTATGATTAACAGAAACTATATTACCGATGCTTGGTAGGCTATAGTCATTGTTTATTACCATAATCTACCAATCAACCGTTAAATTAAATTAATAATGGTTAATAATAATTAAAAGTCAAAATTATAAAAAAATAATTTGTTTTATATAATACGTTTTCCGTGTTTTTGGGGGGGGGGGGGGGGGGCGCTAGCTAAAGAAACTTGATACAATCGTGATTCTATCTATGTGATAACGGTCTCGCAGTTAATTTTAATCTGTTGCTTTGTTTTTGTTTGTCTTTTGTTCTGCCGTATGTATTTTTAAATGTCCTTTTTCGACTTTTTAATTATTAGATTTCTTAACATGCCGTTTTAAGACCTGAAGATGGTATTTGTACGCCGAAACATGTAGTCTTAAATATATTTAGAAGTTTTTGGTGAATGTGTTCCTTCTTTTATTATTTATTAATACCGCATTCATGGATTTCAACATACAAACATACAATAAAGGAACTTGTATTTAAGAAAGGGCCATCCACATAGGAAAATAGGAGGAATAGAATAAGGGAGGCATTTTTATCCATTTCGTAGAATTGTTGAAAAGAGTCTACCTTCTATATGCTTAGCAGAAAGCGGATATATTTTTAAACATCTGCTATAAATTTTGATAATTAAAAATGATACTAGATGTAAATACTTTTAATTAAGGATGTATTTTGTTGTTGTTTAATGTTCATTTGTTTTTTATTATAAATAAAAGACAATCATTACGTCTTAGTTTAATGGTTTATGAATAAAATACATATTATTTAAGTAATTAAGTAAATAAATAAGAAAATAAATAAAGATTGCAAGCTTTTAATGTCGATTTGTCGCACGCCCTACATATTTCTCGCTAGTTCAAATTCGTAGAGCGTTCGTCCGGTAAACGAGGGTGTATAAGTTCAAATCCTGCGTGAGGAGAAAATTTTTCTTGGGAAAAATTCCTCTTGATTATTATAGTTGTTAGCAGAAATACATTAATTCATCAAATAAATAAACAATCACTGACATGTAAGAAGGACAAAAGTACATACTCATACAAAATTATTTGTTGACAGATTTGACGTTTAACTACTGTGCTGGTGAAATAATTGTTATGGCCTTCCCTATTAAAAATAAATATTATTATTGCTGCTAATTATCAATAAATATTATTTTTTTTTCAAAAAATATGTCGTTAATTTTATATCTTATTATCTGATACTAAAACATATTTACTAATTCGAGGCTTTATTCAATTATATAAAGTTTATATACTAACAATAAGACAACCTGAAAATTGACTAAAAATTCATTAGATTTATTTAAAATCATTAATTATCTACAAAATTGTGTATGAGGTATCATAAATGTCTAGAAAGGGTTGTGTAAGGATTGATTTAACATAAGCAAAGATATAGGGTGCTATTTAAAAAAAAAAATCAAGTTACCATGGGCTAAAGTTAAGCAAATGGTCAGGATTATAGTGGACATCTGTATAAAATTATATTGATTTCAGTTTCAGTGCTATATCAAGCTAAGGCCTCTTTCAGACGAGGCGATTAGTTGATTCCACTAGTTGAACGGACGATTGTCAAGGAGCACACTGATGTAGCAAATGATTGGGAATCTCTTGAACCCTTTTACATGTATTCGAGGGTTCAGGTGGTTCCGAATCATTTGCTACATCAGTATGCTCCTTGACAACCGTCCATTCAACTAGTGCAATCAACTAATTGCCTCATCTGAGAGAGGCGTATGTGTGTGTGTATGGTATTTAAAATATAAACATCTAAAACAAAAGCATATGCAAACTACGCCGCCTTAACCGAAAGTATTTGATCTTGAATCATTTTTATCTAAACATATTTCAGATATCCTCTATAAAAAGGAATTTCATTTTTCTGCTATTAGTATATGTTAAATCATGCCCGTGGACATACCAATATATACTTTACTCAAACATATACAACCCTAATGTCCTTATAACCATTTCTAAAATGTCAAAAACAGTAGTAGATATATTCTCAAAATGCAAGCCATTTATTTCTGCAATAATTTAAATATAAAAGAATATAACGCGATAGCAGGGAAATTAAATCAATATATTTAGAAAAATATACACAAAAAGGCGAAAAGAAACTCAAAATATAAATAGTACCTACGCCATATTATCTTCACCTTCTCGATTCTGCTTAGAGAAACCGATGACACGAAAATTGTCAAAATAAACGTACTTCAACAAATTCCATTACTACGGCTACATTTTAAAATTAAATATACCATAATATACTGGACTTACAAATATAAATAACATTTTATGATACTCTTAGCATGATTGAACATAGCAATATATATGTTATCTCCTTCTATCGATCGTGTGACAAATATTCTGCGACAATAAACGTAAAAAATGATCACATTCAAATCCTCGAGTGTTACGGTCTGATAAACAGGAATAAATACATTTCCGGATAAAGAATTTTGACGTTAAATAATATAAATTAGCCTATATGTATACACATTCGTCTTGTTCCCGTTCTACATTCTGCGGGTTTCCGGGTCTTACGTTCGAACTATCTGCGGTGGCAAATTCTCCGGTCTCCGGTGATATATCAGTGCGATATTTTAAGGGTTTTTGTTTATGACACTTCGCCCGTCACTGATATACTCCGGCAGAATGCTGTGATAAACGCAGATGCGTCTATTCGTTGTGGGAATCTTGGTTAAGAGGGTGCTGTATGTGGATGATTTAATCTTATGGATATGGGGTAAATATAGGACATTTTGGGAATAAACGTGGAGGAAATATTGGTATAAAATAATCAATATCCAGTTTTTTTTTCTATATAAAATCCCAAACTTATAAGCTTTTTTTTTTAATAAAAAAAAGTACGTTATTTCACAATAAAGTTTGATAAAAACCTAAAATTACCGACGTCAAAAACCATCCAACCTTTTACTTTTGGCAGTAAACCCACTCCAATCCGCGTTTCAGCGCTCTGGGTAGAAATTAATTCTGGTAGAAATGTTTTAACCTAAAAAAAATGACGAATACCCATTATACATATGTGCTTCAGCTGCTATAGATTTTTTTTTCGTTGTTTCCTCGAGCTGTTACGGCCTGTGCGACGTAAAAAGACAGGAAAATTACAGAAACACCTCGTTAACTCCTGTATTTTATAATGATTGCCGGTAGAATGGAAAGGTTGGCAGGAAAAATATATAATATGCCACAACGAAAACTTCAGTATGTGATTGTATTGTGAGAGTGCGCATTCTTTATTATGTATATATATGTTATTGTATGTATTTTATATGTTATGTATTATCTATTGTATATTATACATTGTATAAACTAGAGAAAATTATGCGTTATTATAGTATCTAAAAATATATCATTAAATGTTAAATTAAATTTGTTGTATCTTCAATGACTATTATATATTATTAATATTATTTCTGCTTTATTTGCTTTCTCAGTACATGTATATAGCAAGGCATGTTACGGTGATTTAAATTCAAAATCTTAATATGTCAAAAAATGACATTTACTCCTTCTGACAGTGCACACCATGAAAGCGTAGTCTCTGGTCTATACAGCGTCTATACGTCAATTTGCCACATTTAAAGATGGTGGAAGTGTTTCAATCACTGCGTGCCCTCGAAGCTGTTTTAGTATGTTTTTTTAATTCGACGGAGTAATAAATACACAGATAATATGACGCGATTGTTCCGTTATTGGCTGAAATCCAAAACCGTGCTAATAAAGCAAACGCGAAACAGTAAGGTACAATCAAATCAAAGCGTTGAGTCATTCGTTCGAGCGCTAAATAATAATGTCGGCGACTGTACAAATGAAGAAACCTACATATCTAGATTAATTTTACTGCATTTTGTACTTACCAGCCTTATTTCTAGTTCCTTGTCGTGAATTTGCAATAAAAGTTTTGTTCTTTGAAAGGGAGTTTCTGAGTATTAATATATTAGTGTTTTAAAATATTTAATTTATCAAAAATAGTTTTATCAAAATCTTAACGTTGAGCTCGGGCTATGGAACATATTTCAAAAGCGTTAAGGTGTCGTTAAGGTTCGATTTATAAAAAAAAAACGACGAAGATACTGTGTAAACACACACGAAATTTGCTAAAATTTTAGAAATAAACGCGAGCGCTACTAGATGGCGATAAGATAGACAAAGTAAACATCAACCTCAACAGGCTTTCTAAAGCAAAACTGCATTTGAATTAGATTAATTGATAGTTGGCCCTAAAATATTCGTATTAACCGAGGTAAAATATCTGGGTGTTATCTTGGACGCCAAACTGCTGTACAAATCACACCTACAAAAGAACATCTGGGCCTGTAGAGGTATGTTCTGTAAAACGTCGGGGCTAAAGCCTGCAATGATACACTGGTTGTACACGAAAGTTATACTACCCTCTATAACTTACGCCTCGCTAGTTTGCTGACATAAAGCAAATCTAGGCTATGCTATAACTGCGCTTAGTAAAGTCCAAAGGATTGCCTGTTTGGGCATTACGGGAGCCATGTCTTCGACGCCGACGGTTGCTATGGAAACCATTCTTGGGCTTCCCCCGCTGTAGTTGGTGTTGTGGTCTGAAGCAACCTAGGGGTTTACAGAGGAAAATGTAGTGGATACAAGAGCAAAGTTGGAGACCACATCAGCGTCTTCAACTACTTCGAATAGGCAGTGCCATTGTCCGTAAAGGCAGATAAGAGCTCGCCCGTTTTCAGCTTCTCTGGGGGACACAGCTTGGATATCTCCACCAGGGAAACTGCAATAGCATACATCCGCAGACCAAATTGGAGTCTATGCCGTTGGTGGGTTGATATCTCGAAAAAGCGTAATGGTACAAGCATTGGAATCTGCAGAGACGGAGACTGAGACGGCGTAGCTTTTAGCCAAGGAGCCTTCCCCACCATTTTCTATGCCGAAATTATTGCAATCCAGACTTGTGCTGAGGACATCTGAAACTGCCTACGCAAGAATGGAAAGGTAGAAATCATCTCTGACAGCCAGGCTGCCCTCAAGGCTTTGCGAGCTGTCAGATTTAACTCTGAGGTGGTAATGGGGTGCCATAGAAAACTTAAACAGCTGGCGGAACATCTAAATGTTACATTGAGGTAGACGTCAGGTCACTCTGGGATCAGAGGCAATGAAATAGCTGACACGTTAGCAAGAGGCGCCAGCGAGCTGCCGTTTGTGGATCCAGAACCGACGTGTGGTAGCTCATATGGCAGCATTAAAACGCTTGTCAGGTTATAACTTGCTGCTAGGCATTGCTCATTTTGGAATGGACTCGCCGGCGCTAGACACGGTAAATCCCTAGGGCTTCAACCGAATGAGGAAAGACTTCGTAAGGCAATCTTTATGAGCAGGGGCAGATTGAGATTATTAACAGGAATCTTAACTGGGCACTGTGCACTAAATAAACACATGCATCGCATAGGGCTAGTGAACTCTCCCCTGTGCAGGAAGTATGGGAGTGTGGAGGAAACTGCTGCTCACCTTTTTGTCAATTGTCAGGCCGTGGAAGGGGAGAGTGCCCCAGGACTCCATACTTGGCCCTCTTCTGTTCTCCATATATATATAGCCAGATTTATTATTATTTTGTACATTTATTAAATATTGTTCTATACATTTTTACGCTGATGACGCCCAAATTTATCTCTCGTGTTATCCTTCAGATGTGATTGCGACCTGTAGAATGATTAATGATAATCTTGATTCCTTAGCAAAACAAGCTAAACAGCATTCATTGATTCTTAATCCTGAGAAATCAGCCGTTTTTGTATTTGGACGCCGGAATGATCGAATTAAGGCTTTAAACAGCATCAACATTCAAATAGATAACCATAAACTAACACCATCCGATTCTATTAAGAATCTGGGTATCACTTTGGATTGGTCCTTAAAATTTAAACAGCATGTTCCAAATTTATTAAAGCAATGTTATGTATAAATAACTATAAGTATAACATTGCTTATTATCCTCATACTAGTAAGTATGAGTATGAGTATATTGTTTGGGCAGCAGTGTGTTGGTGAATAATATTCATTTTGCTTTTTCTTTTATATCTTCAGAGAAAGTGAAAAAAAGAAGAATGTACTCTCTGTGCTTTAAGTCATTTCCTTTATAGCGATTATTAATTGTGATGCACTATTTGTTGTGTTTCTTTTTTCTTTTGGCATCTGTTTCCTGTTATGGTTGGTTGGAAGAACAGTAGTGGATGTAGTTCTCTGTATCCCATGACTAAAACCCGCCATTTTCTTTTTTCTTTTTTTTTTCTTTACTTACTTTTACATTAATAATAATTATACTGCAGTGTGTTAGAAAAAATTGTTTTATTATTATTTATTCTTGCATATATTTGCTTGTTATTGTTTATTTTTGCTTGTTTGTTAGTACTGTTTTTTTTTTTTTGGAAATAAAGGCGCTATTATTATTATTATTATTATTATTATTATTATGTGCTCCGCAATGACGTCATCTGACTGGTCTTGACGCATTTGAGCTTCAAGTCCAGCATATACAGTGTTATGTGAACCATAATTCTAAGAATTCCTAGACACGTCATCAGTAAACGTAGTTGACGTATAGTTACTGTGGAGCCATTTAAACTTGTTGGTCCGAGATTATCACGAATCGCCACTGGCTAGATATCGAAAACAGCAAGTTTGTAAACAAAAGAATAAAATTAATGGCGACGGCATAACGTAAACTTTAATGACGTCATCAACATTATCAGCATGAAACACACTCGCACCATCAACACCCATCCTTTATTTATTACCAACAGTTTCTGGAACAGAAAACAGTGGAATCGCCAAAAACCTAATAAAAACACCTCTCCCATTGCACAGAAAAAATATTTTCCTCCTAACTCCGTCGAGTACTTGGACACCACGCAAGACTAGACAAAACAAACATTAATGTCGCTGGCCTCGTTTTCTTCACACAACTTTTCCTTCCAGCGTTCCCTTATCTACACAAAACCTCCGACTAAGAATTCTCTGCAGCGCCGGGGCAATATCTCTTTACAGACCAGGCGGTTCTTTCTGGACGATAGGGTGCCCGGTTGTTGCGCGATAAAGGAAATGGTCCGTGAATTAGTCCACCGACCTCCCTATCTGCTGTCCATCAGGGGCAGTAGCTGCGACCGTTAGGCGATCAATTGGGCGTATATTCGGTATATATACGTCTATAAACTCGTTACTGGACGGTATTTTATCCGCTGCTCCCAGACTTTATGTGTGATAGGAAAGATCCAACGCACAACAGCTTCATACTGTAGGAATTAAAATGTGTATTCTTAGGGAGAAAGGATATTGTGTATGGATATAAATAATTTAGTCTCTATGAGAGAATTATATTGATACATGTATATTTTAATAATAATAATAATATACAAGGTGGGCCAGCACATTCACGAAAAGTGGTAACATATTTTTAAATTGTTTTTGTTAAGGGTTATACGGGTTCAGAAGGACCATATTTAAAAATTATTTTGAAGTATACAGGGTGACTCAAAGAAAAGTTACGCACCGAAATTGTGAAAAATTAAATGGAACACCCTGTATATTATGGCATATTTTGATAGTACAGACTAAATAAAGGCAAAAGTTGGTATCAGGTTTCTTATACCTAACTCAACTCGTTTACGAGATAATTAGCTATTCTTCAAAATGTAGACCAAAATTTAAGAGGCATGGTTGTCATGCATATTTAAGCTAGAACTCTTAAACTGTACAGTGGGACCCCTGTATCCGCGGTACAGACGTTCCAACCCTCACCGCGGATACCGAAAACCGCGGATAATAGCGAACATCTCTCAATTTTCGTTTAAATGCAAGTATGTACACGTATATTACATACTTGTATTAAGTCAATAACAAAAGGAATTTAGTCTCTCATTTATTTATTTTACTCATCTTCCTTTTCCTCTGTCGATGAAGTTATAAGTTCTTCCAATTCTTTATTCGATAATTCCTCTCCATGTTCTTTAATACACTCATGCACCTCCTCCTCCATCAAATCAACGAATCTTTCTTCACTAAACTGCCTTGCTAGGTAAATGATTTTGTTTACTTCCTCATCAACAGTCGGTAAATCTTCAAAGTCGCTAACAACCTCAATCCACAAATTCTTCCAACATGACTTTATAATCGCTGGTTTTGATAAATGTAATTGCGTCGGCGATTGTGAATATTTTCCAGCAATCCATAATTTACAACTCAGGCTCTATATCCTAACGCAACTAATAATACCCTGGTCGAGAAGTTACAGTAATGAGGTAGTATTTGGCGATAAAAATACAATCTTAATATTTTCATCTTCCATAGCAATGGATTTTGCATGACCAGGGTGCATTGTTCATTATTAACAATGCTTTAAATGGCAATTTCTCCTGTTTCAAGTATCGTTTGACTTCAGGAAGGAAGCATAGGCGAAACCATTCAGTGAAAAGAGTTGCTGTAACCCATGCTTTCTTATTGGATTGCCAGAACACAGGTAAATTACATCTGTCTTTATTTTTGAGGGCGCGAGGATTTTGTGAACGATGTATTACGCCTGGCTTGATCACGTGCCCTTCAACATTAACATATAATAGCAACGTTAACCTGTCTTTGCATGCTTTGAATCCTGGTGCCTGTTTTGCTGTTTTATGAATATGCGTTCTACTGGGCATCTTTTTTTCCACAGCAAATCAGTTTCATCTCAGTTGAACACTTGCTTTGGGTGGTAGCCTTCCTCTTCAATAATCCTTTTTAACTTAGCCGGAAACGTAGCAACAGCTTCTTCGACAGCAGATGCAGCTTCTCCAGTGACCTTTAAATTTTTCAAGTTATACCTGCTCTTGAATCTATTCAACCATCCCCTACTTGCTGTAAATGGCTTTATGTTTTCTTCAGTGCTACCTTTTTTAAAGTTTTCATAAAGACTTAAGGCTCTTTGTAAAATATTACCACTGATCCGTATATGTTTCCTATTCTTATCTTCAATCCATAAATTTAACGCTCTTTCTAGCTTTATTAGTATTTTATCACGTATTGTGGATTTTTTTTGGCAGTTTGGGGTGCCACAGAAAAACTAGATCGAATATTCTTCTCGAATTTGCAGTTTTTCACAAAGAGTTAATACTTCGCGTTTTCTCTTAGGCTTTGAGGGACAGATATTACATATAAATAACAGAGTATACTAACACATGCAATCCACGAGAACATTTAAGTCGTACTGTGTGCGAAAAACGATTCTTCATATTCATGCCAATAAAAAGATGACATTACATATTCAGCATTTTTATACAAATTTAAACAATGAACAGTATTATAGAATACAACCACTGCCTCATATTTCGTTTATATTCACTGTTTGGAGCCTATAAACGAAATTGTAATTAAATAATTATATTTTGACTGTATATAGATTTAAGGTTTATTTATCGATATTGTATGTTAATGTTAACATACTTCTCAATATCTTATTTGAATGTTGTTAGTCCACACAAATGTAGAAATTGTTATTTACTCAAAACTTTAATTTTAATATATGTAAATTTTCTGACAATGTTTTCATAAAAAAACTAAAATATGTTAAATGAAATATTATACAAAGTATATTGATCGACTATGTTTTCTGTAATATTCATTACAAATATATTTATTTATTATTATTATTATTATTATTAATAAAATTAGATTTGTATAAAAATAATAATAAAAAAAAATACATAAGTGTGGCAATGTAAGTATTGTCTATATACAGTTAAAATATAATGATTTAATTACAATTTCGTTTATAGGGAATAAATAAAAAATATTATTTGAAAAAGACCATGAGGGGTCGAAACGTCGTAAAAACAAAATTTGGTTTCATTAAAGCCAAAATTTCTACTAATTCTCCTTAAATATTTATTACCTTATTTAGATTCTAATTTTAACGGTCTTTAAGATTGTATTAATACTTATTATACCTATCTCTTAGAGTTTCTTTTTTAAATATTAATTCCCAGCCATTTTTTTCTTTGAAATAGGCTTGGACAAAACTGCTGTTATTCAACATAGATAGACGATATTCATCAGCGTAACTCTTCAACTGGCTTTTCCTACGTACTAATTAAAAGTCATAACTAAGTAAGCTTCAAAGAAGAGATTTTGTTATAGTTATCACACATGACATATAAGGACGACTTAAGCATCAGATTGGTTCTAGCAAACTGCAAATAGAACGCAGTGGAGAGTCTAGTAGCAATCCGAGGCTCCAAGAAATTACACTGGGCCAAAAGCTCAGGACAATTGACAAAGCCGTGGACTAGGTTGTGCAAAAAACATAAATTAGTACATATGCGCCTATATGCAAATCTATATTGTATTTTCTCCAATTAACCTTTGGATTCCATATAATACGGATACCAAATAAGACTTCCGAACTCTAACCGCGATGTTACCAAGAAAAAGTATAAGGATTTAAGGAGAAATATATTAGAAAAGCATCAACTATGGCAAACAACAAATCCAAGGCTCTGTCTCGCTTGCTCTCAGATTGTTTGAATATGATTTGTAAAAGTTAACTTGCGATCAAACAAAATATCCAAGTCCCTAACAACATCGGTCCGGGCTAAGTTGATGTTGTCTATATTATAATCATACATTATTAAATTAAGTTTTTAGTAAAAGTAACAATCTTACATTTCTCTATATTCAGAGGCAAGCTATTGGATTCGCACCATGCAGAGAGTCGATTTAAATCCGTCTACAAAGCGGTACAATCACTAGAACCGTTGATGCTTCGGTATAATTTAAAATCGTCCACAAATAAGAGTTTGTGACACGAAATGACGCCGGGAAGATCATTGATAAAAATCAAGAATAGCAAAGGACCTAAATTTGAACCCTGTGGAACACCTGAAGTTGCAACGTATAACTACGAACTGTAACCATTGTAGTAAACATTTTGAATTCTGGATGTTAGGTAGTTATCAAATAGATCAAATAAAGAACCATTAAGCCCGATGTCAGACAACTTTTGAAAAAAATGGGTGCGTGATTAATGCGATCAAATGCTTTCGAAAAGTCAGTGTATAATACGTCGACCTGTTTCTAGTTCCCCGAAAAGGTATTGATGGAAGTTGCTAAGTTAATAATCGTGGATCTACCTTCCATAAAACTATATTCGAACGGTGATGTACTAGCTCTAACACACAGATAGATCTTAGAATATAGCAAAATTTCGAAAATTTTCGAGAAATTTTGATAATATAGCGATAGGACGATAATTTCCTGTTAGATGACTCCCCACTTTTCTCCTTTCTGATCTTCCATATATTGGAAAACGTCTAAGTTTTTAGAGCTAGATTAAAAATTTTAGCAAGTGGAACAGCTAGTACATATGCGCACTCTTTGATTAAAAAGGCAGGAACTTGATCTTTACCAGCAGTATATTGATCTTTTAACTTTGTAATAGCAGCTATAACATTATCCTCGGTTACATGATCAATATGGATATGTATTTTATTTCTTTTTTTTGGTTTTTAGGTCGTCAATATTAAAAACCAATATTCAAAAAATGAATGAATTCATTCTTGTTTTTAATATTGACGACCTAAAAACCAAGAAAAAAGAAATTAAATATTATATACATGGTCAAAATTTGAAGCTTTAAAATATGGATATGGTTAAGAGCTAGAAAATCATTCACATTATGATAGACATTAGTCGAAACATTAACCCTTTTGAAGTAGTTCAACAAATTCATTCACAATATCCTGAGAGGTACTCAGTGCGACGTCATCATAAAACATATTTCAAAGTACTGGTCAAAACGGTTGAAGGTGGACTTGTCAGGACGAGATTCAATTAATAGTACATGAAGGAGTATGTGACTAAAGGAAAGTCTGCCAGTGGGATACATACCAATGGCCTAGAGGCTGGTCACAGTTATTTTTGTTTCAAAACATGTAAAAACTGCCGAAAAGATGGAGCAAAGTTTCTAAAACCAATAACTCTGATGTTATTTTTGCTGAGGACACTTGAAAAACTGCTAGATAGACACCTAAGGGACGATGTATTACCGTATTGGCCACAGACCAGTATATGTGAGCCGTTGAAAACCAAAGTGATCTAAGTCAAAAAAATGTATTTTGAGATATGGAAGTGTAAAGTTAAAGTCTTTTCTAAAATTATTGAAAAAAAGTCCGAATTATGTTTGCGAAAATATTTTAATATGCATATTAACTTAAATATCTGTAAACAGTAATTATTTCTTATTTTTATTTTTCTACCATTTTTTTGCAGTTTGAAGACATAGACCATTATGCATTTTAACGTATCATTGAAATGAGTATACACTTGGTATCGGTGGTGTTTGGGAAAATACAAACATTTACAATTTTTATATCTCATCAGATTTTATTGGTATTAATAAAGACAAAATATTGACGTAATATTTGTAAAATTAAGCAAAACAAATAATATTTATTCATCTTGAACATATTCAAGAGGGCCATAATCCTCAACACTACTATCTCCAATAATATCTACAAAATATTTCTGATTAACGGGGAGGAATAAACTGAAAAAGTTCTTCCATATTCTTCTTTTTTTTTATCATTGATTAAGAGTGGGGATTCGTATAACGGAGTTAACACAACATGTTTCAAATTTCGAGGTGCACCTTGTCGTTTTGTTTGCACATCAATTACGTCAAACGGGAAATCTTCGTTAAGGGTCATTTTGTAAAATATCTTGTAAGGATGATTTTTTTCAAAATGTAACCATTGGATTTGTATCTGAAGCGTTATCTTCATTTTTATATCGACGAGTTACAGACTGTTCCAATGGCTTTGTCGAAAAAAAGTGGTTTTGCTTCATTTCACAAATCGTAAATAGATTTTTTGATCTGCATTTTTTTATTATTGTATACCAATCGTTGGGAACGTATATTGATCGATTCTTAGCATATTGCTCTATTTGGCCGAAATCGCGGTCATTGGGAAGATAAGAATGTCCGGGAACCATGAATTTATGATCAATTACTTCAATATTAGTATCCGCTAAAAGTTTAAGCCAAAACAAACATTGCTTAAAATTGCGATTTTGACCACCGCATGCATCACTATAAGCAATAATGTGCTTTGCATTTCCTGCATGTTCTAGTATATGTTTACGTATGCATGATCCTATTTCCTGCGTCCCTCGCGATGCAGTTATTTCGTCCCATACGTACATAAATGCATTTTCTTTTTCATGTAGTTCATGTATCCCTAAATTGTAGACATACATGTTTCTTTTATAGTACGCAACTGAACATGTCAAAACTGAAAAGGGTAGTGCCTTCTGTAAATCAAAAGTAAATCCATAAACATCTTTATCCAAAATAGACAGAGACCTGTCGCTTGTCAAGCTAGATCTTTCTTTTTCAGCTTTGCGTAGATGCAAAATGTGCTCCGTATTCAAGCCGTGTTTCTTTTGTTCATCGGTTTCATAATCTATTTTTGCTTTGAACAAGTCGCACTTAACACAAGTGTCTTTTGAAGGCACATGAAAGTGCAGATTAAAATCACGATGAAATATATTCCTATAAACTGCTTCCGTTACAAAAGACATGTTTTCATCAACACACTTCTTCTTGTAAAGATTGTACATTAATCTTATGTTTAAATTAGAATGTAGGTATTTTCTGTTAGGATTATGACTTCGTGTGTAGTGGGACTGATAAGAAGGGAAACTATTTATATGATCACGGATATATTGCACCTTTTCTTCGGATGTCTTGTTCACAGGTTCATGCCTTCCTCGAAAATCTTCACCTGGAGATGAGGTACACGCACGTTTTAGGGCTCTTTCCAATCGACCATTGATATTTGAAAAGTTTGCAAGAAATACTGTTTACATACATTATGTGAAATTTTGCCAATATTTACGTAATATGTATTTGTTACGGTCTTTGGCATTCTGGTATTACTTCTTGGACGATGCAGCTTTACTTCACTTTGTTTAACTAAACCATACATGTATGCATTTTGTGAAGAAAAGTTTCCCATCTTCCAAAAATTCTCAAAAGCTAATTTCCTCTCCCCGTCAGTAATTCTTCTAAAGCAAGTTTTCTTGCAATTACAATTTACGTTATTAAAAACTTTAGCAGGAATAATCTTTTTTGATGTGCTAATATATTTTTCACCTGTATTTCTTTTTCTTTTCCGAATCGATTTAATATGTTTCTTAGGCTCTTTGACACGTTTTCTTCCCATACGTTTTGACTTTGATTGGGCTTGATCACCTAGAGCAAATTGTAGGTTATATTTTGTGTACACATTAAAATACTAATTTACTGAAGTACCTGATAACGACGATTCTGAATCCTCCCGCTCGTTTGGTTCGTATTCGCTTCCACTAGCACTAAAGGGTTCTACTTCTGATTCACTAGAACTCATATTTCTAATTTTATCGCAGTACCAGCTGATTGATACTCTTACAACTATACACTATCTGAAGCTGATGCTCACTGATACGTTTACAGCTATAGTGGGCTAAGTCGGACTTGTACCATTTTGCCCTTAAACACTAGCGGTAACCTGTTACGGCACAAAAATAAAGTGGTGATGTTTTATGACAAATACCAAAAGAATATTTTTTTTAACTTGGTCAAGCAATAGACTTGAATGTGGGGAATCTAGCTCTGTATTTATTTTCAAAACCTTATTTTTTGACATAGACCACTCTGACTTTCAACGGCTCATGTATCAATAAGGAAAATCCACACACAGCATTGCATTAATTCGTGTAGAGAGCAGAGCACCCATTGCAAATTAAGGAAGTGCCTTTATGCATTTTCCTTCTCCAACAAATTTGGATCGTGCTGGAATTTTTCTATGATCAAAGGATTGATTGTATCGCCCAGCAAATCTGTTTAGAGCCGCTAGGTCGCTACCTCATTATAGCAGTTTCGGTTCCAGTCAAGATTAAACGTCAAATTTGTCATTCCCATCAAAATTCGGGCCGACTCAAAATTGTCAGTGCATCATTTTCGGGACAATGGAAATTAATCTGTTAACTATCAGCAAATTGAGTTCCGAAATCATCGACAGAGACGTCATCCAGATCGAACACATTCACGACCCTGTGTTGAGCGATCTGACGAATAGCATCTACGACAAATATCCAGCCCTGTGGAGATCGAACAGCTACAAGATCTACTGGCAGCGCGCCTTGGATACTTTTGCTCCCATCGAAGATTATCTATCTTACGTGACTGCTATTCGCCTGATGACTACTAACACCATTTACGTCTTGGTAGACGATCTGATCGAGTGTTGGGAAGACAATATGCCCTGTCTGCTACTATTGGATCACCTGGAGGAGTTGGAAAGGATCGAAAGGGAGCGAGATATATACGACGTAAGGCTCCCACTAGCCAAGGAATCCGACCACATAAGGCTGTCCAAGAAGCAGGGCAGATGCGCAGATTTCCTGGCGTCCAGGGCTGCAAGCTGCATGTCGTTGGAGAGCGATGATAAACCGATGAGGACGGATGGAGAAATTATTGCTTATGCGCTCAGGAACGAGCCAAAGGAGGAATGTTTTACCGCCGATATGTTATCGAACTACAAACACATCAATGATCTAAGAAAAGGTATTATAGGGGTGAAAACCGTAACGTGCGATTTTTGTATGATTGTGCGCGCGCAACTCAATGTACACTGGCCGACTTATTTAATGTCGTCGTCTACAGCGTGGTGACTATCAAAACTACTCACCATTTGCATAGATGCGCGTTCGGCTGGCGTCGGCTGTTCTAGGTAAATGATTTATTGGGGTATACAGTTATAAAACCCTTAGCAATTACGCAAATTAGGTAGATCTAAGATTATTTGATATCGAAAGGAAATCTTTAATATTGTGGTTTGAACCCAGTTTGAATTGAAATATCTGTTTCACAGCTTGAGATCAAGTGACTTTTAAAACTAAAGCTCTTATTTTATGTTTAAAAATAATCAAGTAATGTATAAATAACAAATCAAGTTATATTAATTGCTGGGTTATTTCTATTAAATTTTATTTACTTTATTTGTATATAATTTATTTTTAAAATAGGAAATGTATTAGAAAACAAAAGAGTAATACTTCATAAGTTCATTACCTTTAGTTTCAATAAATATTATTATTATAATTACCCACAGGAAAGAAACATCGTAAAATTCGTGTTCCTAAGAAAATCACACATATCCTTCGTTAAACTTTTTGTTAAATGATGCTATTTATAGAGCAATTATATTAAACAGAAATTTTAATATACTAGGTAAACTATTATCACATTATTAAGAGTAAAGCTTTCCTTTGAATTTTCAAGAGCCAAATTATAAACTCATTAATTATATGCATTTCAATCTGGGCAATTATAAAACTCAGCCGCTTACCATAATTAGTATGAATCCTCATTGTAATCCAACGAGTAAAATTTTATTGAATAATGAGCTGATATACTTAAATGTGGCAGAGCAACAATTCTGTAAAAACTTTTTTTTTAAATATTTACTTGAGGAATGAATTTAAATGATCAACAAAACAACATACCCCTAATGTTCCTAATTTCAGAATTAGAGGGAAATACTTGCAATACAAAATTATTAATAAAATTAGAACAAGTATAATTAAATATGAGTACAATTTAAAAATTTTATAAAATTGAGGATTTATTCAAATATTCTTATTTTCGTAAAGACAACAACATGAGCCTATATGATTTTTTTTTTGCAGATTTATGTATATTTTTTGTATATATTTATATGCATTTTAAAACATAAATATGAAAAAAATGTTTTTAAAAATTTATTGCTCAACTAAACACTATCATGTGGATATATGAGCTCGTCATTCAAAAATACTAGGCGTCGTTGGATTACATAAAGGACTAGTGGTAATTATTGTAAACGGCCGAATTTTGTAATTGTAGGTAAATGGCAAATGCAAATTTAGGCAATTCTCATAAAAGTAAAGAATTTATAATTTGTGTATTAAAATTTCAAAGAAAAGCTTGATTTTCAGTGATGTGATAATTAATATACTTTATTAAAATTGTTGTTTATTACAATTAGGGTTAAATCCTTTCATTTAGAATTATTATTTTATTAATTTATGAATATATTGTTTTGTTTATATATTTTTCAAAATTTGTTTTTTTTTTTTAGAGTATATATTTATTTTTGCAGAATGCATTTCTTTTTTGGTTACGTTTTATATTACCATTTTTTGTTTGTATATATATTTAATGACAGTTACGTAATTAGATTTTATATTGTTTATATTTGGAATTAGCATGTTTACTTAAATAAATAATATAACCAGACTGAACATAGTTTTAATTTTTTCATGAATAGCAATTTTATAGCGTTAGTTACACGTGGTTCCTGCAATAGTAAATGCTAATAATTAAATATTATTGAAGTATCCATTTAAGAAAATAGTAATTAGTAAATGCTTACAATAGCTAATATTTGTTGAAGCTATAGTTTTATGAAGTCTTCCTCTGATGTTTCCTATATCCTAAATTTTTAAAACAATTAATACACAATATTAATTATGAATATCACACTTTATTTATTTCTATATGAGTTTTAAGAGTCAATTGAGTCCAAGTTATGAAAGAGATATTTCAATTCAAAACGCGTTCAAACCACAATATTCAACGTTTACTTGTAATATTGAATAATCCATTTTTTCTACTGATATGCATGATTGCGAAGCGTTTTACAACTGTACAACCCAATAAATCATTTACCTGGAATAGCCGACGCCAGCCGAACGCACATCTGTACATATGGTAAGTAGTTTTGCTGGTCACTGCCTTGTAGACGACGACATTAAATAAGTCGGCCAGTGTACATTAATATCACCTTGATAGTGCACTAAAATTGCTCATAAGGAATGAGTTCATTCAAATTAACTTTGCAAAACATATTTCTTAAAATAAATATATTCAGGTTTAAATAATATCATATTGCAAAAATACGCATTTATGTGATATCGTAACCTGTACCAGACAGTTTTCGTAATTTGCGCAAGACACTAAATATGCAATCAAGGATGGATGCTCTTCATAATCGTAGGTTAGTTTACAACAAAAATATAATGTTAATTCAAATTTTGAGAATATATTTTTTTCTTAGATGACAAAAAAATGTCAAGCGATGTGATCTAATGATCTAGGTAGCCAACATTCAAAACCAATAACTTATCAAAAAAATTCTGTAAATGCTGTATTGTTTCCCTTGCTGCATGAGCAGTAGCATGTCAATTTGAAACTACCGTAGTTGCTACAAATTCATGTAATATAAGTCTGTATCTGGCTGCTGTTAAGAATATCGGTCTTATCCTGGACATTCCAACCCATATTCCTATTTTTACGATATGTAATTCCGTTTCACAAGTTAGATAGGAGGATTTTCTGTGGAACTTCACTATTTTGAAAAATTTGTATCATCTGGTAAATTAAACTAAGCTTCATTAGGAAAGAAAGTAATGTGTAAAACGTTGTCATTCTTTAGATTTGCGTTGAATCAATGGCAATATTTCACACGTTTCTCAAAATCTTTAAACTTTACATGGATGATAATGGAGTTTTTTGGTTTACTGTGACCTAAAGGATCTATTATGTTCCCTATTCTTGGCGCTTTACGGCTGGTCTTCCAATGACTACTATGTCCTTCAGAATGCAATAACAGTTTCATATTTTTTTTTATTTCGTTTTATGTTCAATCTGTATAATGAAAAGTTGAAAATATTAAAGTAGGTTCGCTATGATATAATTATTATGGCTTTGTATGCTTGCCCGTACTCTTGATAGTTTTTGAAAGCATTTCTTGCATAAAATTGCTTAAAATTGCTCCCTAAATTTCATATTTCAAGTTAAAAAAGTATTATTTTTTTTATGAAACACTCTGTATATTATTTGCTTGGTTTTTATACTTGATATATTCAAAAGATATCACAAGGATTGTAGTGTAGTAATAGACACGTCAATATCTCGTAAATCACTCCGTACTACATCAAATTTGATTAATGTGGGACAATTGTTTCGGGAACACGTGGATCCCCATTATCAACCGAAGACCGGATGAATTCCGTAAAAAATAAGAAGGACCTATTACCTAAACATGCATCAATATCTTCCTCTAAAAAGCAAACATATTTATGCTATATAGTGCTTTTTTCTACGCCTACTTGACCCTTCGAAATACCAAGAATTAGCGACAAAAGCGCATCTTTTCTTTTCTACCCTCATAAATCAATTAAACTTTAGAATTGTTGGAGTCCTGCTTCTCTATTCAATAAGTTGTTTGAATGCTTTTTCATATATATGGTCTGTCCAGTCCACACCTAAAGCGATTAGCTCCACAAGCGTGGGCTCTAAGTTCATTTGGGACTGTGTAAGCGCCCTAAATGAGGTAGGTAACCTTGGCCTGGGTCCCTAGCCATTCGGGCGTGAGAGGAAATGAGGCAGCGGACGTGCTAGCCAGGCGAGGTTCGTCAAGGTCATTCGTTGGAGCCGACACCTCTTTCGGCACTACCAAATCGCAAATTAAAAAAATCCATCAATGAATGGATACGTAATCAGTCCAGAGAGTGGTGGCAAGAATCACCGGGACAAAGACAGGCAAAAGAGTCCCTAAAGGAGCAGAGGCTTGAATTCACGAGAGATCTACTGAGTAAAGATAAGAAGACTGTCAAAATGATTCTAGATCTGCTAATTGGTCACTGTAGACTGAATAGGCATGTATAAACGTAGGTATGGCAGATGACGCCGCCTGCAGATTCTGCCAAGAGGAGGAAGAAACGCCAATTCATGTGCTGGGCAAATGTGAAGGCCTGGCGAGGACAAGGTTTCTAGTATTGGGGGAGGAGAAATCCACAGCTAGTAGCTACATAAAGAAGCCGCTCTCAAAGATGATAAGCCTAATTAAGAGGGCAAAATTAGAGAGCGTCCTCTAGGAAAAAAGGGGATCACAATAGATCTGAAAAGGTCGCGGTGAAACAAGTCCATAGGCCACCCCAATCCTAATCTAATCTAATCTTCATATAGGGGAGGGTGGGGCAAGATGGGGCCACGAGGCATGATGGGGATATCGTCTTATCTACAAAACGGCAGTAAGCATCTGTCAAATAATAGCAGTCCTAATATTGACAAGTGTTGTTTTATGTTTGTATAATGTAGGAAACTTTACTAGTCATAATAACAAAGTTATTGCGGTTTGTGCGTGAACTTTGCGATTTCCAGAATTTCGTTATTATTTTGATGGTGAGTTCAACGGCCAGTATCGGCAGCATGAGTAAATTATTTACAACTACACTTTTTTGTGCTTATTAATTGACATGTATTGCATGTATATTCTATAGTGCATTGTTTGTTTATTTCAAATATTTAATATGTTATAACATAACCAGAAAATGTCCCAAAGGGGCAAGATGGGGCTATTGGTATGGGGCAACATGGGAACATCACTATCTCACTCTTCAGTCTGGTCCGTTATGCCTGGATACGCCATTATGCTTTCTCGAAGACAAATGCCTATTTCCCATGTTAGGAATAAAGTACAGGTTCAATCAAAGCGTAACAAGGAAAAGACAACAATCCTTACAAGCACTACGTATAAAAATCTGCTACAAGAAAATAGAAATCTGGAGAATCTCTAAGGCAACTAGAAGTGCTGAGGGAGAGTTAAAGGAAAAAAAATGACAAAGAGGAAAACAGAAGATACCAAGAGCCGAATTTTGTAAGGAAAGCAAAAAGATAGATCTTTAGAAAACATCAAGGAAATAATCAAGTTTTTCTTTTGAGGAAGATGACGCTCAATGTTAGTATTGTAAGGGGAAGTATTGATACAATGCCATGGATGGCGAGGTTGGGTACCTGGAGGCTGTGCGAATAACGTGGATGAGTTCGTCTTCTATTGTCTCAGTTGCGAAGATTAAGTTTAATCTTCTTATCGTCATTGTATTTTTTTTATTTTAAGTAGTTCCGCTTTAAAGAGTTTAAGCTTTGTTCCTGCATGTTTTTAAGAATATTTCAAGAATCTATTTTTTTTTTACCTATTACCTAGATTATGTAGTAGTTATGTAGTTGTAAGATAACTATACTTATACCGTAGCGAATCAACATGTTAATATTTTCACTTGTTTATTAAACAGATCGAAAATAAAACAAAATAAAAAATATATGAAACTACAAATGTATTCTGAAAGACATAGCAGCCATATTGGACATTTTCGAATATTTTAAACAGTTTGTTCCTGATTTATGTCGCCTGTCTGTATCGCTTAATAATTATTTCAGTACTAGTTTGCATTAGGATTCTTAATCCCTAAACTCAACATAACATCCTGCTATGCCAAAGTTCTACAAGATTCTGAGTATTTTCCTTAAATAGATCACAGTGGATCATGTATACTTTGCAAGTTTCAAAATCAAATTTTTACACGATGTTCGAAAACATTTTATGAGTCAGTTGGGTAGGATACCTAGATAGATAAGAAAGTCACTGAAAGGATGCATCTAATAAAATTGTACCGAATTAATTCATACCACATGAATTCATGTCAACTTAATCTTTTAAAAGTTGAAAATAAGCAATTTAAGGGATGATATCATTGTATGTAATATAGGTCTATAATTTTTGTCTGTTCACATTGTGTAAAATGATAGACCACCTATCATTTGCGAAAGATGAACTTGTCACAGAGATAACGTTTGGTCTATGACTTAATAATCCAAAATTAAATGGCAATTTCTTTTCTCTCATAAAATGTTTAATATGAAAATTGATTAATATCACACTGATATTGGAGATATTTAACGATAAGTCAGCTTATATAGGATTATACAATGTATTTTTACAGGATTTCCAAAAATCAAAATTGAATTATATCCGATTCCGGATGTAGAGTTCGAAAAACGTGTTATGAAGAATGGCAAGGATAAGAAAGGAAAGAAGGATAAAGGGGACAAGAAAGGCAAGAAAGACAAAAAGGGTAAGAAGAAGAAGTGAACAAAGGAGGCTCGTCCCGAAGTTAACCATTACCTGCCTACATTATTTTCATGGATGGAATCAAATCGTATTTAGTGTTTATTCATTTTTTTTGTAGAGCTATGTTTGTTTGAAGAATTTTTTTAACTTCTATGTATGTGTAAGTTAAGTTTTAAGCAGAAATCGAGTATTTATCCATTGTGACTGTCCCATGTGTTTTTTATCTATACATATGTTTTTCGTTTCAAATATATATATATATTTTTTTTAAATGACGCTTTCTTGGGTAGCGGCAATAACATTCTAACTAACATAGGCAGAGTGGTCAAATTTCTCTGCGCGCTAGGTCAGTACTAAGTTTCATATACCAAGAGCTCACTTCCGACCTGTCGCTTGTCGTTATATGAATAAAAGAAGAATGAAAATATGATTTCTATCAGTTAACAAAGTTGAGAAGTGCACATGTTATTCTTCGATTTACTACCATTTCCAATCCGCATTCTGTCGCTGTCTAACGGCAAGCACTCACCGCTATTCTCCGCCTTTGTCTAACTACCAGAAAATGCTATCACCACATCGATTTTTTTCAATTTAAATCAATTTAATATAGCCCTTATTCCATCTATTACGGTGCGAGGGAAACGATTCGCTAAACATGCTTAAACATAGGCGTAAATTTACATATTATCAGTTTAGCCAGCGTTCGATTCACTTCGCTCATTTTTAACAAGGGGTTAGTAGATATTAGGGTACGCGTGCGGTCCTCAAATTTTATAACGATTAGTAAGTTTTGATCGCGGTCAGTAATTTTATAAAAAAAAGGCAATATTATAGGCCCGAGGATTGTGAAACAATTTTACGGTGGCAATTCAGCAGAAGTTACACACGATTTAATGGCAGTAAATTATCCCGAAAAATCAATTACTAGCGCGATCATCTGGTTTTTACGTTTTTATGTCAGAGGAATGTATAGCCAATCTAATTCGTATCGTACGCTATGTACAGCTCGACAAATCCCTCGTGACAGTTGCGAAGTGGCAAAAAGGGTCAGCGGAAGCATATATACTATAAATCGGCCATCGTATACGTTCCTCACTCCAGTACCATGTGCGCACAATGACTCACTACTGTCACGAGATATTTGTTCGACTGTATTAGTCTGACCAATGTAAGATCACAATGCATGATATACTATAAATTAAATTAGATTCAAACATTTTGTTGGTTATATATTTAATGTGAAAAAATCTTTAATTGTTTTTATACTATAATAAGCTTACATAAAATCAAGTTTTGGTATGAATGGGAATCCGAAATATTTGATCTATGTAGTCGTATTATTATTATGATTATCATTGGAACTGGTAAAATTGACGTGGTTTTGATTAACTAAAGTACTGAATAATATTTTACGTAATAAAGAGTCTGGCTAGCTATTATTTTTAAAAAGTTTAATTAATTTTTTTTTTAATGAGGGCTGAGCAATTTTGGATATTCTGTTTTGGCTACTACTGTATTAATTTTTTGTTTAATCCGGTGATTAGAGTGAACATTTTGAAAACGGCCAGAATTTGATGGCTTAGTATACCAGCCAATCATATTGAGTTCTAATAACTTTCGTGTCTAAAAAGGGAACAGCATTTTCAGTTTCTTATTTTTCTATTTTTCCTATTTTTGTATACAGGCTGTCTAAGATAGAGGCCTCATGTATAGAGATTTCGTGAACGGTAAAAGATAGAAAGGTGATTGAACTGCGCAATTAGGTGAGCAACAAAACTGTGTTAAGAAATTCAAGATACCGTGAATAGTTTTTGAGATATTAAAAAAAAAATGAAAATCGCAAAATTTTTATTTTTTGTCTAGTGCGGTTTATTTGGAAAGATAACGGAAAGCGGAAAAAAAACCTTTTTACAGCAACTTTTTATTCTTTATCATCTGGTGTTATATATAAAAAAAAACCACGTTTCGTACATTTTGGACCATCCTCAACTTCATTTTTTTAAATACATATCAAAGGCCAAATGGGCATCTTAGGTAGAGATAACATTTCTCTTTTCTGTGATATAAGGCTTGAGGCTGTTGTTTTCAAAAATAAGAAAGTTATAAGTGAAAAATTTGTTTTCTCAGGGAAGGCCGTGGCTAGCGATAGTTGAAGTCGGAAATAATCGTCTTTTACTACTTTTTTTGTTTATGTCAGGTCTACTAAGTTTATTTTTACACATTATTCAGTTATAAGTAGAAAACTGTTTGAACTGTTTGTAATCCGAGAAGAAAAACTAATAGATAAATAAAATTCAGCTGTTAAAACTTTCAAAGTGTATGATATTTTAATAGCAATCAAAAGTAGAATCTATTTGCACAGTAGCTGCAAATACAGGAATACCAGTTGTAAAAACAACAGGCAGAGCAACAATCATAACTAAAGAAAAAAGAAGAAAAGCTATTTTAACAACAATAACAAGAAAAAACGAGTACGGTAAACAACTCTAAGGGGAAGTGGTTCGTTATTGTAACCCTAAACGTCAAAAACGCCTTTAACACCGCATCGTGGAGTAAGATCACTAGCGAAATGAGGAGGAGAGGCATTTCTCTCTACTTAACCAACCTTGTGGAGAGTTACTTTAGCGACAGAAAGATCATCGCTGGCAAAGGAACTAAAATCGAGATTGACGCTGGAGTGCCGCAAGGCTCGGTTCTCTGACCTCCACTGTGGAACATCCTTTACGATAGTGTCCTCGACCTGGAGTGGATGGATGGAGTCACGGCAATAGCTTATGCAGGCCACATGCCACAGCCTACCGTGAGAAAACAAGTTTTTTGCTTATAACGCTCTTATTTATGAAAACAACAGCCTTAAACCTTATATCACAAAAAAAAACAGAAACGTCAGGTCTACTCAAAAATGCTCTTTTGGCCATTGATGTGTATTTAAAAAAATAAAGTTGAAGATGATTCCAAATGTACAAAACGTGGTATTGTGTATTTTTTTTTTAAATAAGAAAAGAATAATATGATAAAGAATCGCCTTTAAAAGATTTTTTTTGTTTTTCGTTATCTCATCAAATAACCTCACTAGATAAGAATTAAAAATTTCACGATTTTCATTTTTTCCTCAATATCTCAAAAACTATTTACAATATTTTGAATTTCTCAACACAATTTTGTTGCTCACATAATTGCGCAACCTTTCTACAATTTAACCACTTTTCTTTCATCTTTCACCGTTAACGAAATCCCCATGCATGGTACCATTATCTTGGACACCCTGTAAATTATCCAATGAAAGATTTTTCATTTAATAATATCTGTTAGATGATATAGATCGACTCGCTTCAAGTACTCTAGAACCCGAAAGTAATTATAGTCGTAGTTTGCAGTTCCAGTAGTATTCCCGGCAACATTAAACCCGGCTGGCTTGATCGTCGTCCCACACCGTTTATTCCCGGTTAAATTGCCGGGATCCAAGTGACAAATATATCTGGAAGTGTTTCTTAATTGCCCCGGAGGCTTTTATTACTTAATTTAATTCGCACAGTGAATTCCATCGCATCGCATCCTCGTATGTAAAGCACTTGTGTGTAGAATGTGAGATCTTTTTTTTTTTTTTGAACTTTCGAAATAATCGCCGTCTCTGCGAGGACGACTCAGTAGCAAGCGAACACGTCGCTTCTTTTGAGCCGTGACGGTTCCTGTCCTTGGAGAGAGCAGAAAAGAATGATTGATGGACGGTAACTCTTTACCTAACAAGTTTTCAGTCTTCCAGCTATCATCGGATATTAAACTGGATGTTGGATACTAACTTTAGAGGACTGTAGCCACGTGCGAGGTGCTCTCCTTTTTGCTTTGTAGGGAGGAGGATCTTTGAAAAATAAGCGGTGGAGGAATATTGTCGTTTCATTACCGCTGAGTGCTTTTCTGAATAATAGTTCATGTCTAGGGGATGATTTACTATTCCTTTGGTCGTGTTTGCGTTTTTAATCGCTGTTGTTTCGAGTTTGCTAATTTTGGAAGTTATATACGACGGTCGAAAAGAAAGTTTATGTCAACAAAATACAAGTGCGTAAATGAATTCCTATAGTTAACAAAATAATATAACTCATGACAAGAGATTGTTGACGATGGATGAATACTTGAGTTGTTGTTTCGGCTATTTCCATCGTTTATAGGATTTTGATGATCCGACGTTTCGGCAGTTCGTCTACTGCCGTCATCAGGGTTGCCCTGAAGGGGTCTTGACTCTGCTGTGTTACACGATTCTTCCTTGCTAATGATGTCGGCGTTGTCATTAACAAGAAAGAACAGCAAAAAATATAACTAACAGCTTCTTGCGGGTTTCGCCGTGTGTCAAAACTTTTGCTCGACGTTTCGCTGTTCATACTGACAGCTTCTTCAGGATAACTAAACTGATTCTCCATGGTCCGACATTCTTCTTATATACGCCCCTGGTGCATCCAACCGTGTAGTTTCCGCTCCATTGACCGTGACGGTTCGTAGTAGGCTCTTCCACGTGTTGCTAAGGTGGTACCCTTCTCCTCTGTTAACGGTTTTATTCTTCTCTATTTCTATGGCTTCCCTGATGAGTCTTTTACCGTAGTTCTTGGTAGTAGTTATTACTTTTACATTCTTGAAATCCATTTTGTGTCCGGTGTCGTGCATGTGTTCTGCCACCGCTGATTGCTCGGTCCTTCTTAATCTTGCGTCCCTCTCGTGTTCTTTTATTCTTACGTCGATGGCTCTTCCTGTTTGTCCGACGTAGCACTGTCCGCATTGGCATGTTATCTTGTAGATACCTTCTGTGCGCCCTTTGGGTATCTTATCCTTTGCGGTCGGTAGATACTGCTGGATCGACGTTGCAGTCCCGAAGCGTACTTGTACGTTACGTTTCTTCAAAATTCGGCCTACTTTTTCGGTGACTCCTGCTATGTAAGGTAAACACGCCATCCCTCTTCGTGGTTCTGTAGTTGTCTCCAGTGTCGTCTTCTTCTTAGTGGCTCTCCTTATGTCGATGTCAGTGTAACCATTCTTCTTTAGTGCTTTCTCCAAATGTATCTTTTCACTGATAAGATGTTGTTCGTCACTGATAGTTTCGGCTCTGGATAGCAATGTTTGTATTAATGTCTTCTTCTGCATCGGATGATGGTGAGATCTTGCATGCAGATATCTATCGGTGTGCGTCTTCTTTCTAAATACTGCGTGCTGTAGCAGTCCCTCTTTTGTTTTCTTAACCATAACATCCAGGAAAGGGAGATTTCCATTTTGTTCTTTCTCCATGGTAAACTTGATGGCTGGGTGCTGTAAGTTTATGTGTTCCAAGAACTGTTGTAGTTTTTCTTCTCCGTGTTGACATATTACAAAAGTATCGTCTACATATCGCAGCCAACACTTGGGTTTCATATCGCTGGAACTTAGGGCTTCTTCTTCAAATGCTTCCATAAACAAGTTGGCTATTACTGGTGATAAACCGCTTCCCATTGCTGTTCCGTTCTTCTGCTCGTAGTATTTCCTCATACAAAAGTATGTCGTGGATAAGCACAATTTCACTAATTCAATGATGTCTTCTTGTAGTCCAAATTCTGGAAGTAAGGCCAGTGCGTCCTCCGTGGGTATGTTAGTGAATAGCGATATAATGTCGAAACTTACTAAAATGTCTGTAGGTTCAGTTTTTGGCGTAGACAGAGTATCCACAAAATGTTTCGAATTCTTCACATACGTTGCACCGGACAAACTGCAAGAATAAAACCGTTAACAGAGAAGACGGGTACCACCTTAGCAACACGTGGAAGAGCCTACTACGAACCGTCACGGTCAATGGAGCGGAAACTACACGGTTGGATGCACCAGGGGCGTATATAAGAAGAATGTCGGACCATGGAGAATCAGTTCAGTTATTTTGAAGAAGCTGTCAGTATGAACAGCGAAACGTCGAGCGAAAGTTTTGACACACGGCGAAACCCGCAAGAAGCTGTTAGTTATAGTTATACCGGCCGTGAAAGCCTACGCAGTGTTAACAGCAAAAATTGGTTCGACTGGAAGAAACGGATAAGTCTCGCTTGGCTTAATATGCTTGGGAAGAAGATCACAGGATTGAATACGACGAAGCGACAATCCTGGCAAGAGAGGAAAACTTCACAAAAAGAAAATTGAAAGAAGCAGCGTACATAGCCATAACACCCAATGTCATAAGCACACCAAGCCTTGAAATCAAAGGTGTCTGGTTACCAATGATAGGGAATAGCTTAAGCAGAAGACTAAATGGTTAAGTTTTAGACTAGTAAATATTCGGCATTGCGAGACCGATTTCGAATCTCACACAAGACAGAAAAAATTCGTTCGCGGACATATTTGTCAAATTAATTGCGAATAATGAGTTTGGCAAGGAACAACCCTCTTCAGGGCTGCCCTGATGACGGTAGTAGATGAACTGCCGAAACGTCGGATCATGAAAATCCTACAAGCGCGGAAATAGCCCAAACAACAACTCAAAATAATATAAATGAAATAATTACATACTTCAAAGGCTCTACTTCGATAAGGCAATCATAACTGCCCCTTAATCCATAGAGATGAAATTAAGACTGAACGATATAATTGATGGACCATTTAGCAATAGCTACTACTACATAAGGCATAAAATTAAAAAATGTATGGGTAATGCGGTCTACTTAATGAAAACCACTTTATATGACCTCAATATTTCGTCATTTATTTAATGACTTCTTCAGGAGATGTTCTACAATATTATAAAAGGATATGAAGCAATAGCAATGAAAATATAAAAATAATACATAGAAATTTGCATATGATAATATAGTTAAAAGTTTCCGGAATTTATAATTGTTAAAAAGTCAGAAAAACATTTTTGTCAATAAAGTAATGTTACTAGATATTATGTAAAATGTTACAATAAATATGGTTAAGTTGATTTGTGTCTGTTAATAATATCATAACTTAATATCTAGTAATGTCATTTTTAGTAGCTACAAAAATCAGATTGTGTGCCACTGCAAACGATATTACCGACATTGTTATTAACAGCGTATGTAGCTGGTGACGACTGCTTAAAAGTTGTACTCTTTCTCTCATGTTAGTTGCAAACTTCTCCTAGACCCCTCACCACAAACTGCACTAAACTGGACGTACGTTTCGATAGCAAAGCTGTCATCATCAGCAGAAACACTGAACTGAATAACTGAATATTATGAGGGTATGGAAATATATAAAAACAAATATATTGTAATGAATTCAGATTTAGGACTCTTAAATTCTTGTCTTTATAGTTTATTAAGTAGAAGTAGGACGCGAGTTAGAATTAGTGACTAGCTAAGCATGACTGCAGTCAGCCATGACCGTGATCATTGTACCATGACCTCTTTTAGATTTAAATTAAGATAGTTTTAGTGTAGTTATTCAGTTCAGTGTTTCTGCTGATGATGATAGCTTTGCTATCGAAACGTACGTCCAGTTTAGTGCAGTTTGTGGTGAGGGGTCTAGGAGAAGTTTGCAGCATTATCAGTACCACAGTTTGGAGTATTTTTGTCATAATTACTCTTAGTATTCATTGCATGTCCCCATATAGTAATATCGAGTGGACTACTCCGGCAAGAATCGCTCTCTTGGCGATGTTTGACATTAGTCGTATTAACCTTCCAATTATTTCTTCAGCCTTGCCTCTGGTTTTTTCGATGTGGTGCTTAAAGCTGCCTTTCGTATCGAACCAGACTGCTATGTATTTTATAGCTTTCTTAGGCACTATCTTCATCTGGCTTATGTTAAAACTTATGCCTTTTGTTTTCCTTTTGCTTCTCAGCGCTTCAGTTTTTTTCTGGTGCCAGCAGCAATTCATTTTTCTTCATCCATTCATCTAATCCCTTTAGCTTCTCGCTTTTATCGTTTGCTGTTATTATTAATGCCAAATCATCGGCGAACCCAATAACCCTAGCTCATACCTGCAACTCCACTCCAAACATTTCATCACACAATAGATTCCAAAGGGCTTGGAAAAAAAGGTAGACCTGTAATATTAATTAATTATGAATCTTTCATTTTTGATGGAAAACTATCACATTGCCAAAAAATTACAAGTCACAGTTGAACATGATGCAACACTTCTAATGTCACTGACAGTATTTTCTTCTTCCGATTGATTTTTCCATAAAAAGTTTGCCGCTTTATTTGAGTAAATAAAATAGCTTTCTATTGAATGTAGAAGGAACAAAAAATATAGAAAATTAAAGCATAATACAGACATGTTTTCACCTGCAAATGTTGAATTACGAAAATATCTCCTAATCCCGTTTTAGAATAACGGTCGTATGCTTGGACGGGTTAATGCTTGATAGTGTTCCCAACATAAAAAGTGGTGTTTTAATATTTGCATTACAGATAATATTCAGGTGGAAAGTTTCAATTCGCATTCTTTACGCGTTGTATCTTTGAATTGCAATGTTTGTAGAATATTTGAATTTTTAAATGTTATTAGATTTCCTGCTATATCAATTTTTGTACCACATTTTGCTACAAATCGAGTTTCAATAGCAAAAGAAAAAGAAAACAGCACTTACAGCTTGCAGAACGCCGCATAGAACATTTTTCTGTTACACCCGCATTCATTCGTAATAAAGACGCCTCGAAACTTATTCATGGATTCAAATTCAGTTTCGGCATCTTAACATCCGCCTCGGTGCAGGAATAAATGAAAAAGTTTCTCACGTCTTTTCGCAAAAGGCTGCGCAGTATCAAAGCCGTGGGTCGCTTCCGTATGCTTCGACGTATGTATTCACCGTTTGCAAACTTTCCGCATGAGAATTATTAACATACAGTAAGTTACATTGTATCTACACGTCTTATATAAATTTGTACGCAAGTTTAGATATTGAGAATGCACTCTACGAGTTTACCGAGTTTAAAGTTGCCGTGTCGTGATGCTTTGAGGAGGAATTTGAAGATACCGTGAGAGAATGTCGTGAATTTTCCATACCATAAGTTTCCCTTTGTGGGGTATTTATTCCAGAATCGAAATAATTTACGTTCTTTGAGAGTTTCCTGCATGCAAAGATGAGACGATTAGGAGGTATGTGTGGCACACAAGCGGAAGAATTTCTTATAAAGCATTTTAAAGACATTATTCTGTCTTTCTATGTGTGTAAATCTCGAATTCATTAAAAATATGGAAATCCTTCTTACTACGCTATTTTTTTATTGTAAACTTGTGCCAGTGGATAACGAGAGTAATCTTAAATTTATGTCTAGCTGTAAAATCATACTGAGAAACTTCATGAAAAGTGATTGACAGTACGGTCTTATTTAGGAGGAGGAATATACGATTTATCAATTTATGAATATCTCAATTTACGGGTGAAGTGAAGGACGTAGTCAAATTAACATGATTTCTACTAATCTCACTGTATGTGAAAATAACGGTTTTAATCTAACTAATTGTAAGAGAGACAGATGGGGTGGTTTTGGTGGTTATACCAGTCCTGCACAATCGACTGGGAATCTCACACTACAGCACAGCGCTCGGTCCAAACTGGCGGTGTCCATAAAGGATTTCCACCCAGCAAAAAAAAGTATATCTCGATAAATTAATCGATCGATTAAAACAACAAATACGTCAACTCATGATGGATGAAACCAGAATGAAGACGAACATGCGAGTTACAGTGACCGGTGCGTAGCATATGGACTTTTTTTTTGTCTTTGAATTTAGTGGATGTTTTTTATTACAAATTACCTCTGCATGTCTTGAAACTAAAATAACATTCATCAAATCTGCCGAAAATGTAATTGTATACCAAGGAAGATCAATAATCGTTTTTTGTTTACCCTGTTTACAAAATTGATCGAGATCATATAGCTGCCATATTCTATTCTGTGTGTATACTTTCTGAGAGAAAATCATGCATATTATATCAAAATTAGTTAGTTTCATAAACATTATAGCCTTGAAAAAAAAAAACAGGAATTATTTTTGCTGCACAACATGTTTTGTTCTCAAATGAAACAAAATAATAGCATCTAATTCAAATTTTAGTTTTTAGTAATTGTTAGAAAGTTGCAATTAGTTTAACTTCGTCTTTCTTTTCATCTGGGTCTTAACGTTGATTACCAGAAGCAAAAGAAAAAATAAAACAATGCATTTGTAATAATGTCAACAACAGATGTTAATTACGTAAAGAATAAACATTGTTTACTTCTACATGTTGTCTTCCGTCTGGTAAACATTCTATCGATCTAGTATTAAATTCTCTTAGCAATGTTCCGCAAAAAAAAACAGGATTAATTTTCGCGATACATTGTCTAATTACATTTTCTAAACGGTCGATATTTCTAAATGGTCGAAATTTGTAAGCGTTGTTTTTTATATAACCTTAAAAGAGAAAAATAGATTGGAGACCAGAAATTTTTTGAAAAACTTCGAAGAGGGAAAGAAAGAAACATTTGGTAGTTTGGGTAAAAAAAAACATTGGAAATGTGGTCTATATTGTGATTATTTTGTTTTATTTCAAAACAAAACAAGTTGTGCAGCAAAAATAAGTCCCATTTTGAAGTTTTCCTTTTCAAGGCTATAAAAGTTCTAAATTAACTAATTTGACATAGTATGCATGATTTTTTCTCACAAATTATACACAGAACACAGGATATGACTGTTGTCTCAATCATTTTTGTATACAGGGTGATACTCAATATATGCGACAAACTTTAAGCGCTGATTCTTGGGGTTATTTTGATCATAAAAGTTCATAAGAACATATGTCCAAAATCACTTAGTTCTAAAGTTGTACAATGTTTAATAGTAAGCTAACATAATTAATCTTTTTATAATGAATTAACAAAATAATTAGTAAAACAAAATTAACTTATACTAACAGTTGAAAATGACCGCCCCCAACTGCAATACAAGCTTCTATCCCCCATCGTATTAACTGGTGAGTCAGTTCTAAAATACCAGGGGTATTTCGAATTGTTTGAAAAGCTGCGATAATACGATTTCTCAGTTCATCGACATTTTCAGTGGGAGTTATAAACTAATGATTTAAGGTGAGCCCCGAGAAAAAAGTCCAGAGAATTTAAGTCTGGAGATCGAGGAGGCCACGGTTGTGGACCTCCCCGTCCTATCCACCGATCTGGATACGTATTGTCCAAAAACTCGCGAGCAACTAAACTAAAATGCGCTGGAGCACCGTCATGCATAAAAATACATTTGTAATCTTAATTGCAACGGAACTTCTTCCAGCAGTAGGGATAGCTCTCCTTCAAGAAAATTGCGGTATACCTCGCCATTTAACCGCATCCGTAAAAAATGTGGAACTACCAAGTGATCCCCAACAATTCCGGCTCACACATTGACAGAGAATTGATGTTGATGACGGGCATTCACTAGTTCGTGCGGATTTTCTTCGGACCATATGTGATTATTATGAAAATTAATAATCGCGTTTCTAGAGAAAGTAGCCTCGTCGGTGAAGAATATTTGAGTCAGATTTTGTGCGATTTTGTGTTGCATCCATTGACAAAAAGCCACTCTTTGCGGAAAATCTGCCGGCAAAAGTGCCTGCACCCTTTGAATGTGATATGCATACAACAGTTGATCTTTCAATATTTTCCAAACTGTGGCCTGACTAATGTTGCAATGCAATTTTTCTGGTGCTTGTAGTAGGATGTTTCTCAAATTCATTTAGTACCATTTCTTCAACTTGTGGAGTTCTCACTGTAGATAAGTGCCCGTTATCAGCCGTCCGTCTTTTAAAATTTCCCGTTTCACTAATACGTTGGTGAAGACGGGCAAATATTGAATGATGCGGGATGATACGGTTCGGGTATCGTTCTTCATAAAGACGTCTAGCAGCACGCGAATTTCCATTGGCAAGACCGTAAACGAAATGCATATTTCACATCTCAGCATTCGTGTAATTCATTTTAGAAAACAGAAATTGGCAATAAACTGAATGAATACTCTGACAACTATTGACAAATATTGAAATGACAAATAAACAATTCTCTCTCAACACAATAGTTTTTGAAGAACCAACTCTGATATTATATCGTGTTAGTCATAGTTCATAATTTATTATTAAACATTCAATAACTTTAAAACCAAACCGTTTTGGACATATACTCATATGAACTTTTATGATCAAAATAACCTCAGGAATCAGCTCTTAAAGTTTGTTGCATATATTGACGATGACGATATTGACCCAGTATAGGGTAGTTCCGAAAAAAGATTAAATCTCATTTTTCTTTGCTAAAATTAAGCGAAACTTTATATTTGGATATAGCGTTGAATTTAAAACAACATTTATTAATAAAATAATCTTCTAAACCAAAAAACTCAGATGCTTTACTCTTAGCATAGTTTTATATTTTTGACCTTCCCTCGTAGACAATTAAATTTTCGGTAGATTTGATGAATGTTATTTTTGTCTCAGGACATGCAGAGGTAATTTTTTAATCAAAGAGATTTACTAAATTCAAAGACGAAAACTGTATATGCATTTTCAAATAATATATATCAGTAATGGCCATAACTTCACTGAGGTAGGGCATGGGACGTATCGATAAAGAGGAGAGCTATATTAACAACGACTGTCAAAAAAACCATAGTGGCACCATCGAACATCTGCTTGCGCGAATTAAATGACACGTGAAACTATGAGCCAATAAAAAGTTTCGAGAAAATCTTTATATTAAGTGCACTACCCCTAGATTTAACCTCCGCAGCACGTGGTCGATTTTTAATGTTGGTTTGAATGTCAACTTTTGTACTAGCGTCTCTTTATGGGCTTCTAGTTTGTCGTTTTCTTAATTCTCGTTTAAAGTTTATTTTACTAAAGTTTTTAAAATATTTTAATATTCATTCATTTTTTAGAATATTGTAACTTTTAGGAAGTTAATAAACATTAGCGAAAGCTTAGAATACCTATGTGCTCCTTTACATATTGCTGTGTACTGAAGGTACCAAAGAAAATGCAAAATGAAAAGTAAAAATGAAAATTAAGTTAACTAGCTCAGCGGAGAAAAATAAAAGGCGCAAAAGAACAATTAAACTCAGGGTTACTCTCGCAATTAAACTAATCATGAAAAGTAAAAAGTGGGTGAATGAAATCTGACTATCTTTAATGACTCCAAAAATTGAAAAGGTTTAATCAAAAATAAAAGAACAGAAATTTTGAATGACGTTAACAATCAGAAATTTTATTATATATATAAAAAATGTTAAATACAATTACGCAGGAAAAAAAAACCTTGGACTAAAGGTCCTGGTCGAAATCAAATCTGCTTGAGATTCTAATTTACAAAAGGACAATTCAAATCCTTTAACAAAGCAAAAAGAACAAATTAGTCCAGGAAGATAATTCTTATTCACGAAAATCCACGTGGTTTCAAAATTAGAACTACTTAAATTAAGCGTGGACAATTCCAATAAATTATCAAAAGAAAAACTTAAATACAAGCACAAAGCTTCTATTCACCCAACCCGAGGTGATTACTGAATAATTACAAACCAGCAAAATTTAAAAAAAAAACGAAAAATTAACTCTTTAAACTAAATATTATCTTCCTGCACGAAATAATAAAAGATCTTACATCTAAATTGTGCACACAATAATATACCAATTATTATAGAGTGAGTTCCTTGATGGATGATATAAATCAGAATTAACGAAACAAATCTTTAAATATAAATGAAATATCAAAATGGCAGCAATGAAAATAAATTTACATCTACTTACACCGGCATCTCGTCAAAGAACTGGGTAAAACAATCGCATACATATAAAATTCTTACAGCTGCGTGCGCTGCAACGCACAAAGATCTGTCCGCCAACGGACGAAATCGCAAAACATAACAACATATACAATACAAGTGAACGCAATATGTACAACTGAATGAAATTAATATAAATTAAACAAATCAATTCAATTAACAAAATCTTCAACAACTGAAATTGTGGAAACCCTTGCGCAACATTGATAAAGACTAATTGGAATGAACCAGAAAAAGAAACTGAATTTACGAAAACCGGAGTGCCAGACCACAGCAATACGTAATGGAATTTGTAGATTTTTACCTTTGGCTGCTTTCCCGTTAAGTCTTGAACTTAGTTTTAAATATTGTGTAAAACTCAAAGAAGTGATCTTAACAATCTGGACAATATATAATATATCTACATGTTGAGATTGTAAGTACATCCGTCTACTAACTTGAAAGACGCCACCACTACAAAATTTATTTCTCCAATTGCCGCTTCGTCGGCTAAGAGTGAACGAAACAACGATACGTTCAGCAGTAACAGAATTAGGAAGCAATAAATTTCACCGCCCCCAGAAACAGTGGGATCCCTCTTCGTCAAAATTTATAGCTTGCTTCTTCCATCGAGATACGCCTAAAGCAAAAAAGAAAAGGATAAAAAAAATCTCAGGTTTTCGACGGATTAAAGATATAATTCAACTGTCGGCTTTGCATCTTAAAAGGACGCCCATTTTATTTTATTTATTTCCCACGCGAAAACCGACATTAATCTCCCATCGAACGGAAGTCGAATTCACTCCTGTCTATCGGCGTCCCGACGATTGACGTCGCGTCGTCACGGTTTTCTAGGAATTTTTGCAATTCTAATGCGAATTATGCGCCTTATCGATTTCATCCGGTTGTGGTAAGCGAACGTATCGAGATGAGAGGTTCGACTTCCGGTCTTGCTCCGTCCCTGTATATCCTCTCGTTTATATAGGGAATCATCCCCTTTAATTCGAGGATATATTCACGAGGAGTCACGAGCGTCAGTGGCTGGGAAGATTGTAAGGACGGGACTATATCTAAATTACTTCGTTAATAATGTCTGCAATATCCTTGGAGAGCGCTTTTAGCTCCGAGATCATTGACTTAATCTCATCTAAGGCCCACCTTTATGTGTCTATCAATCATGTATTTTGGGATAAACATAAACCCTGATAAACGCAATAAAAGGAGATGAAGGTAACAGGCAGCAGGGGTTGAATAATGACGCGACAAGAAGCCAGGAAGATGTAGGTGTGGCTGTTACAAGCTATGTTATCGTAATATAGGGTGGACCAAATTGGATAATTTTCGAATGCACAAGTCATAAAATGCAAATAAGAGGATTATTCAGACACGGTAACGTTCTAATATTGATGTAACAGAGCCACATGAAAGGGAATAACTAAAGCGATAAGATCTATGCATAATTATAAACTGTGTTTCTACGTCGTAAATTAAAATGAAAACTTTAAATATTCAGACAGGAACGGTAAACATATACTAATAGATAGGTTTCGTTGCCGTTGGATTGGGATCGCTTCATTTATAGATTTTATTTCACGATTTTTATTTAATTAATCTAAGAATTAGATCCTGCAACGCCATCTAGCAGTGACGTTTCGAACTCCTTGCTCGTCACAACGCATCTTACCGTGATAGCAAAATTTAATGTCTCATTTTCGATATTTATTTCCAAATTAGTTAGTAATTCCTTGTCAGTTAAATTTGCTTTTTATGCTTCAATTATTAGTTCAAGTTTCATTCATTAAAACTTTTCTTTTGTGTCAATTACTCCGCATTATTAAGTTGTCAGTGACTCATTTGATTCACGTTGTATTTCCTTCTTCCGTCCGCTTGCTTAGCAAGGGAGACGCATAGGCTTCGCACACCATCTTAGACGCGCTGTTCAAGTTGCTCCGTGTAAATTTCTATTTAGTTACCACGTTGTGGGATTTTGTCGCGCGGGAAACTTCTAATATCGAGTGCATTATTTTTTCGTTTACCTGGGGCTACCAGGAGTTTCGTGTCCATTGCATCGATATTCCTGAAAAGGGTTTTACAACAGCAGCGTCAAGCCGGCATTCCTTTTGTGTAATGGCGTCATCTTAGGTCACTAGTAAGCGGACTTCTCTTGTTAATTTTATCTGTTTAGTAATCCGATCCTTTCTTAGGACCTACTGTCTACTACTACTACTACTACTTTATTTTGGCTTTGAGTTAAACCTCGAGGGTGAACGAAGTACCTAATTTGGGAGACCAAATCCAGATCGTTCAATTCACCTGCACCGCGTACAGGGGCGCAAGGGGACCACGCCTTGACATCAGCGTAACGTGCTCAACCACCTTCACGGACGTATACACCGACACCCGCTAAATTTACCAGCTAAGTCTTATATTTTATTTTATTGTTTTCTTTTTCTTGCACCGAGTTAAATTTGAAGTTATTTTATTATTTTTGAAATCCTATCACATGATACAGACTTTCCGGCCAACATTACTAACTTAGACATTAAGAATCAAATCTATATTTCGGAATTACATCATAATCAGTTATTTAATTGTTTTCCTTGCACAATCATCTCCTACAGTTTAATATATTACTTAAGATAGTGGTTAAGACCGAACATCAATGTATTATCATCGTAACCTATGTTAAGATTTAACTTTTGTTTTAGTTCATTGTATTTTTATTATCTCGCATTTTATTTGTTTTGTCAAATATACAGTGTCATCCAAAACTTTGTGTTTCGAACAAATTATTTCGATCCAAGAAGACCTTCAGCTTGAGAGCGAACGAAACTCATAACAGTTTCTTTTATTTAAAGCCATGTATAGAGTGGTCAATTTTCGTCTGCGCACCAGATCAGTACTAAGTTTTATGTATAGACTGTCAATGTGGTAAATGCGTAAAGCGTTATCGGAGAATTGTATTATCTGTAAGACTCGACTAATACTGATACTAGATTACTAGACACACGAATCGGAAGGTGTGATTTTACTGCTTTGAAAATATACTATGGCTAAACGTTCTGCATAGAGCGGGGCGAGTGCGGCCCTTGTAAGCAGACACGTCCGACCACCCTACTAATAATGAGATCAAGTATTTCGCAATACTACGTTTTATCATTTATTGTATTTAAAAAATGTTTTTATAATGTAATTTAACCATATTCAATGAATAGTTGGTAACTTATACGTCGGGCGGTGGCAATAGATGCGCCTGATGTTATTTTCGTTTGAGGTTTTAAGATAAGATCTTAGAAGAACGTAAAACGGCCTTGCAAATATACAAGCGCCAAGCAAAGGTGAAGATATCTATTCACTACTACTTCCTTCAATCCTCATTTGTAGATTATTAAATAATTGCATTCACGTGAAAGGATCACTATAGAACTGTGCTTAAATATTTACACCAGAAAAAATGTTGTAAAATCAATATATCTCTGTCATTATCTATTGACAAGAAAATACAATTTCAAAAAACTTCATATGAAAGAATCATAATTATAATCCTATGACTTATAAGTAGAGTGGTCGGACGTGTCTGCTTACACGGGCCGCACTCGCCTCGCTCTATGCAGAACGTTTAGCCATAGTATATCTTCAAGGCAGTAAAATCACTCCCTCCGATTAGTGGTGTGTCTATTATCTAATATCAGTATTAGGCGAGTCTTGATGCGAGATAGTACAAGTCTTCGTTAATGTTTTACGCATTGTAAATGTAATACAATATGTCAACCGTAGAAAATCGTAGAAAATATATCGGTGAATTCCAGGATTAACATTATGGTGGTGCTAAAATAGTTTGTAGAGTGTACTGGCATAAATCGGACTACACATTGGTGGTGGTGCATTTGATCCGTTATTTACCTATAAAGATTATTTTAATGCATGCGTAGATATTCACCGATCTTTAGAAAATATAAGCATTTTTTTTATCATCGCGACGAAAGCGGTTTAGTGCGAACAATCTTGAAACACTTAATGCTACAAACCTTTCAGCAATTCTATACCATTTTTGCTACTTAAATAAGGTAAGGAGCGCTTATATAATATTTTTAGTTAAATAAATAAATAATTTTGCTCTTTTCCGACACTGTACTGTATATTTGTGTTAAACGTTAATGTCACATTTATGAAACTTAGTACTGACCTGGTACGCAGACGAAAGTTGACCACTCTACTTATAAGCATAACACAAATTTTCTGAAGTAATACAATACAAGGGAAAATTATATTTTATTCTAATGCAAAGAAAAAAAACGTAAAATTAATAATTCAAAAAATTAATTAGAGGATAACAAACGTTATAACTGCACATAAGTATGATATTATTATATATTTTGTAGACTTCAACGAACTTGATCCTAGGTATAATATTAAAACAGGGAACATTTATATTTCTCTATTAAAAATAAAAAATATTTATTTGACTACATAAAGTATTATTTGCTTTCAATGAAAAAACCTTTTTATCGGTGTTTGTATTTAATGTTTACATTTGGTGTCTGAATATTTAAGGTTTTTTTTCCGGGTTTAATTTTTCCATGTAGAAGCTTTAAATATTGGCTTTGAAATGCCTCGTTCTGTGAATATTACCATGTTACCGTGCCGCCATAATCCTCTATTTTGTGTTTTATGAGTTGTGTATTCTCAAATAATCAGAGCATACGTAAAAGGTAAACGCACTTTGCAGCGGAGATACGAAAAAATGAAATAGGCAGTCTACAGCTACTTTTTCGAGATAAAAACATTGGTGAAATCAAATTTTATGTTATTTATTATCAAGAATTTCAAAAAATAGTTTAGATATTTGTTATACATTATTTCGGATTTGGATATGAAATCTACTTCTTAATAATCCTTCAAAATTTTCATATAGGACGTCATATTATTTTTTTTCTTAAAAGAAAGGCTATGTTATAATAAAATAACATTTTTTTTTCGGGGTTTATTAAAACATATAATAATAATGACAGAGATATATCAAATATACCAGTATACATATGGTCAAAAAAATGTTCCACGGGCGCACTATAGATGGCACCACAAGTATTCTCTTATGGAAAATGATTACCACTACTTATATTTGGATATACCTTCCATGCTTTGCCAATAAAATGGCAGTGCGTTGTGATTGATAAATGTATGAAACCAAGCCCTTACAAATTGAAACAATTGATGTTTTTTTGTCTGTCAAACTGATGTGAGTGCATCGGTGTTAGTACATTATTTTATACAACATCGTTATGATCTTCTTGGAGTTATATGAGTTCTGTTATTGTTTAATTAGTTTCGCCTTATATTGTTATTGCATTGTTGTTTTTAAAGAAAGGTTAATTTTGAGAAATATGACATGTTGCAAGCATATATCGAAAGTGACAAGAACGCAATGAGAGTTTTAAATCTGTATTTCCTCAGCTATCCCGAAAGGAATTTCCCAAATGCTCGTATCTTCAAAAGGCTGGAGAATAATTTAAAAAATCATGGATCATTTAGAAAAATTAGATCCGAAAAATATATAAAGGCTAATGAGAGGAAAGAGGAAATATATAATTTGGGATATATGGAAGCTTTTTCAATCACTTTGTTCAGAGAAATCGAAAATGTTATATAAGTATTAAAAAACCAGCAGTCTTCGAATTTTAAGAAAATATAAATACCATCCCTACAGAATTATTATGAAAAAAAAAGATCAATTCTCGTCGGTCATATATACGAATGCGTCAACAAAATTCTAATTTTAAAAACTTGTGTGATATGGAGTGATGGTATATTTAATAGGAATAATGACTATTATTGGACTGACACAAATCTCCATATAAATAGCCACATTCGGGGCAAGAATGATTGAGTTTTAATATTGGGTGTTTTAGAAGGTTGCAAATGTTATTGTTTTATATATAATGGTAATTTGACAGCTAGGCGATACATTGAATTGTTAAATATTCATTTGATAGAATTCCTAGATGACGTGGGCGGATTCAAATTTATTTTCAGTTAGATGGTGAACCTACACACAATTCCCTAGATTCCAGAAATTATTTAGATCATAGTTTCCCAAATAAATGGATTGACGCACTTACACAGTGGCCGGCAAGATTTCGAGATTTAACGCATCTGTGGGTTTTTTTTTTAAATAGGATTTACAAACATACTCACAACGCTGCTGAACCACTACGTGATGCAATAATTAAGAATTTTGAAGGTTACGAAAAATTAGATTTCATATCCAGTTTCTAAATAAAAAGAAAAATGTCTAAACAAAAAGATGCTGTTTTCATACAGCATCCCTTTGTGTTTGTATTAATATTAATTTTAGGAAATTATATTCAGTTTTAAAGAAATCGTTAAATGTTTTACCTACATTTGAGAATTCTCCATTTTTTCTTCATTGTTTTTAAGTTAAGCCCCTCCGATCTAGGAAAAGATGTCAAGTAAAGTACGTTTGGAAAAAATTCTGACCTCGTATATAAATATAACATAATTTTCGTAAAAGCAGAAACAGCTCACGCATTAAACTAATCGTAATAAGACTTCCTCTTATTTCTGTTTCCTTCGGGACTAAGCTTCTCAAGGAAAAAAAATCCGAGAGGTGTTCTCTCTCCATTCGTAATAAATGATAAACTGCAAATATCTCATCCATTAACATAAGCCCATTACGTTGAAAGCAGCTCTACTTTCAAAGGGGAAAGCAGGAAACATCGTTTCCTTTGTAGAGAGATATTCCGAGAGCAAGATAAATGAAGATTATTATGAGAATGAACATCAAGGCAAGGTCAATAATACCGACAATTTTTCCTTACGACGTTATTCGTCGAAACGCTAAAGGTATTTGCTATCCTACTGACTGCCCTGGAAAACTGATAAGTAAATAAAATGCTTATGTTTTGCTGGAATGTTTTTCTTAAATATTTTAAACTAGTAGCAATGTTTAATGTAAACCTCATCCCTCCTTTTACTAATATGTGAAAATATATCATCCTATAGCTACCAACCTATACAGCCATAGCTAAATGTATGAAGACCGCAATTTTTTGTTGTCATTAATCCTTTTAGGAAATTACAGATAATATAAATTTGTGTTTGATAATATTCGATTTCGAGATATGTCTTTAATTTTTTTTTTTTAATAAAATTTGTGAACTACAACCTAATTGAGCATTTTTTTTAAATTTATTAGTAAAGTGCTAGCAGTCACTAGCATTTAAGCCGTCACTAGTACAAGCTTATGTCAATTCCAAAAGTCACGTATATGATAGAAAGAAGCATTTCTCAAGAAAATAATCTCTACCGGATGCTTTAAATTTATTTCAATGCGGCAGAATTGAAAATTTTGATGAATTGTATTGCATTGTAAAGTCACCCAACTAGTCACCTCTGATTTTGATAAAATTTTTGCAAGTATGTAGAGCAGTGAAAAATAAGCGACCCGTATTTATGCATTTTTAGCTACTGATATTCGTTGTAGGGGAGATGCAGGCTTCTAAACATACATGAGTTACAAGACCTGACAGCAAGGTTTTGGTTAAAAAGGCCCTAAGGGTGAGATTAGTTTATACTTTCGCTTTTTTTGATTTTTTGAAATTCACATTTTTGCCACATTTGGTAGAAGTTCCTATTTGTCTATGCCACCTTTTTTCCCAGAGTTATTTGAGGAGGAATTGACTCTTATGCTTAATGTCAGTATGCGTATATATCTTTGTAACCATTCGAAGTAGTCAACATTTTTTTGTGTTAACCAATGTGAGGCATAATAATATATAAATATAATAATAATACTATTAACCCATTAACTATTGAAACTCAATTTTGTCAAATTTCTTCAATAAAACACTTCACTTCAAAGGGGTCGAGTCATTTCCATGATTATCGTGTTAAAATCGTTGCATACAACATTGAAAGCATTAATAAAGTTTTTTACAGAGCTAAAGAAAAACTCTTTTCCTTTCAAATTCTTATATGATATCTTATATACCGTGTAATGTAAGTGATGTTGTGTACATAGGACAAATTGGCCAATACTTAGAAAAAAAAAAACCAATCAACATAAATTAGACTGTCTTAAATAAAACGGTTCTCTCAAATCATTAGCATCATAGCACCATTACAAAACACACCTTCAATTTTGAAGTGCTAAAATTCTTCACCATGACACTCATTGCTCTGAGAGACTTTTCTTGCAAATACAGTACATTAAAAAATTTACTAATTCAAATCAATTATAAGACTGGCATCAACATATTCATTTTATATTTGGATCAGAGCCATGAAAATGGCTAGTAGCAATTATATTATCCACCCTGACATTTATATTGCACTTGAGTGTACATGGCATTTGTCTTGTTGCACAGTGCACTTATTTCGTTAAGCAGTTGCCTAATTTATCGATCGGGTCATAGCGTCGTTGCTTTTGGCTTTGAATAATTAAAAAAAAAATATATTATATTTTATATTTTAACAAGTTACCGCAACAATTATAAATAATTTTTTTCTACTATTATTAACGTAATTTAGGTAGATCGATTATACTGGGTGAGTTTTTTATCTTGAGATAACGGAATATCTCTAAAACACTGCATCAAATCAAAAAAATATCTTAATAAGATTTGTTATAATGTAGGCGGCTCATTGAATGGTGCCGAACTTGATCTTCCACCTCAGTCCCCTAGAGTGGGAGGGGCGACAACTTTGAAATCATAAATGGGAAACCTATTTTCTATTGCAGATTCGGATTCTACGCCATCAAGTATATAGTTTTTGTTTGAATTTTTTTTTTCGATTCGTAACAGATTGCGCTGTAATCGCAAAAAACGTGATTGTGAACTTCTAGAAAAAATACACAAAAAAGAGAAGCAAGCAAACATGATTTTGTGTTTTTCTATTTTAACATTAAATAACATGAAAATAGATGTACCATGTGATTCAAAATTATTGTCGTAAGAAAAAAACTGTTTTCCGGAAAAATTTATCTATACTTATTACCAGTTTAATGAGCGAAGTTAGCTACATACAAATTTCATTCATTAAATGAATTTTCTTGACATTTAGCGACATTGGCGTGCGTGTTGTAGTATCTTTCGATTATTTATCTTATTATTTTTTTCAAATCGTTTTTATTTACATCTAATATCACCAACAATAGTATTTCTGAATACTGTAAGAAAATAAGGGAATTTATCTGTGGTAATAGCTCAACAAAGTTTATTGCATTTTATAATTTTATAGGCTTATCATACACTTCAGCGCAATGAGCTGTCAAAAGAAAGTTACATTTTCATCCCTATAAAGTTTCTATGGTACAGGAATTATTACCGTTAGATCACGATAGGCGATTGGAATATTGTCATTGGTTTAATAACAATTTAAGGGACGATGACTTGCTAAACAAATAACACTGGGCAACAAATTTTCGAAAAGTTCATGCTTCCAAGCTGAAAATAGTCATTTCTTAATGAATTCAATGTGCTGAACACGAAAATGACTAAGAAAAAGCTGAATTGGCTACGGGTTTTCTGTAAAATGTACGCATATTTCAGAAAAAGTGTGTCAATATTATAATACATGGTAAGAAAACATTAGTCTGCTTCTGGCTTTCGACTTCTTTTGGCCTGGCGTTTGTAGTGGACTTGTGGAGCATCTCTACTGATTGTCCAACAATAGTCAGCTAGCATTGACGTAGACCATTTGCCTTGGTACCGTTGCTCCATGGTGGCAATGTCCTGATGAAAGCGTTCGCCGTGCTCATCGCTGACCTGCCCGCAGTTATCAGGAAAGAAATCTAAGTGGGAATCAAGAAAGTGGATCTTTAAGGACATATTGCAGCCGAATTCATGAAACGAAGCCAACATATCCTCAACCAGACACTTGTAATTTTCTGCCTTGTCATTCCCCAGGAAGTTTGCTGCCACTTGATAGAATGCATCCCAAACCTATTTTTCTTTACCTTGAAGAAGTTCCTCAAACTTGGGGTCTCGGGAGAGCTGTCTAATTTAAGGCTCCACAAAGATGCCCTCTTTAATTTTGGCTTCACTGAGTCGAGGGAATTTTTCATGCAGGTACTTGAATGCTGGTCCATTCTTATCCATGGCTTTTACCAAGTTTTTGACAAGACCGAGCTTGATGTGTAAAGGAGGAATGATGATTTTGTGTGGCTGTGCCAATGGTGGGTGCTGTACATTCGTTTCTCCAGGCTTAAAAATGCTCTCGGAGGCCAGTCTTTCTTGATGTAGTGCAAATCGATTGCTCTGCTGTCCCACAGACAAAGAAAACAGCAGTACTTTGTATATCCCTGCTGCAAACCCATCAACAGAGATACTACCTTCAGGTCAGAACATATCTGCCAGCCATACTTGCTGTAGTTAATCGTCTCCAGTAGCTGCTTTAGATTGCCGTAAGTCTCCTTCATGTAGACCGCATGTGCAATAGGTATTGATGGAAGCTGGTTTCCATTATTCAACAAAACCGCCTTTAGGCTCAGTTTTGAAGCGTCTATAAACAGCCGCCATTCGTGGGGATCATGTGCAATACCGAGAGCTTGTAGTAGACCATCAATATCGCAGCAGAACACAAGGCTTTCTTCTTTCTTAAAGAAAGATTCGAAGAGCTGATGGCGAGTGCGAAATGAAGTCACTCGGACATTCTGTTCCAGAAGATTCCACTGTCGAAGTCTTGAGGCCAGTATCTCCGCTTTGCTTTTTGACAGATCCAAATCGCGAACAAGATCGTTCATTTTATCCTGGGTAATTTTATGTGGTGCAGATGTTTCGTCAAAGCAAGAAAAGTTATCATCCTTACTGCCACGTTGAGGAGAACTCGCCGACACATGGCCATCCTCATCGTCTGAACTGATAGAAAAATGTGTAGGAGGTTCTGGAATTGGGAGTCCTTCGCCATGAGAGACAGGTCGCAGAGCAGATGGTATGTTAGGGTACTCAACTGTCCATTTCTTCTTCTTGGTGATGCCTCCAGAAGCTGGTGGTACCATACAGAAATAACAGTCGTCAACGTGATTGGTGGGCTCCCTCCAAATCATGGGCACAGCAAATGGCATTGCCTTTCTTTTGCCATTAAGCCACTGTGGAAAGATTTACGGCACAAGTGCGGCAGCATAGTGTGGGGCCAGTCTTTGTCCTGGTCGCCTATCTTGCAACCAAAATACAAATGATACGCTTTCTTAACTGTTGCACTGATGTTCTTTTTCTGTGCAGCAAATGTCACTTCTCCACAAAAATAACAGAAGTTATTTGCACTATTAACACAGTTACGAGGCATTGCTACTGTTTAGTTACTTTACACTATAGCAATCACTTGTGTATGCTAGAGCTTCGAAAAATATGCGCGAATGAACGGACATTGCACGAGTTAATTGTCACGTCGGCCATTTATAAATAAACTATAACTAGCTATTGCTTGATATTGCGCAATCAATTTCGCAACACTCTCAATGGAAACTTACAGCAAATGCTGCATTAACTTCTTTGCATGAAGGGGTGATGCAATATGACGCAAAATTTCGTAATTTCTCACTAAACTTCATTACATTATGCAATAGCATCTATACAATGGACAAAACGTCAATATCTCTGGAACGTGAGCCAATCAACTTTTTTCAATGTGATATTCGTGTTCAGCACGTTGAATTCATTCGGGATTGGGTACTTTCACCTAAGAAGCAATTTCACTGTTGACCAGTGTAATTTATCTCGGATGAAGCCTGGTTTTATCTAACAGACTATATCAATTTACAAAACTATTGTATGTGGTCTGCAGAAAATCCACACGAATTTCGAGAAACGCAATTGCATCCCGTAAAAGTTGGGGTTTGGTTAGCTATGTCCAGGCAATGAATAATAGGGCCAATTTTCTTCGAGGAAACTGTAACAGCTCAACGTTACCAACAGATGTTGGAATTGTTTACTGCAGAGTTACAAGAAAATGAGCTTGAAGCAGGTTATTTTCAGCACGATAATGCTCCAACACATACTGCTCGACAAACCTGCCAAAATCTTCAACAGTTTTTTGCTGACAGGTTCGTTAGAGCACAAAGATGGCCACCAAGATTGCCTGATCCAACCCCCATTAGATTACTTCATGTTCGGCTATCTAAAAAATAGGATCTATAGAAACCGCATGCATAGCATAGAAGAACTGAGAGATGCAGTTTTGTCACTTAATAATTATACTAATTGTATGTTATAATTTAAAGTAATAAATAAATTTAGTTAAACACCAGTTAGTACTGAATTGCAAAATCATAATTTAGTAAAGTTAAATTAATTACATTTCATTTTTACAAGCAGAAACACCAATCCATAGTCGTTTATATAATGCGAGTTCAAATATAGGTTACGTTTTCTTTATTTATGACAGATCCGTTTACTTTCTTATGTTCCAAGACTGACTTAGTTCAAACCTTCATTACAAACACGCGGCATATACCTACACCCTGTTACTATCTATAGGAACGGAATTGACAATCATTTTAAATCTCTGTGTAAATCATTTCAATTCTCTCTTGTAATGTTGTAGCCTCCATTACTGTTCAAATATTCAACACTAACTAATTTGTATTGGATTAATAATTAATAATCTAAATGGGGATCGGATAATGTGTAAGTATTCACAGCTTGTCAAGTACTGAATAAAGTACGGTTTTGTATCGGTGAATAGCATTCCAGTTGCGAATAAATAAATGTATCGAAGTGAAGGGGCACAGTTTTACTAAAAAAACGCATTTGCCGTGCAAAATTACTCCAGTTGTATGGTATTTATCAGTTTCCCCCAAATAACCTGGAATCTACCCCAAGCCTTCCATGCATATTTACACTTTTAAGCGAGTAAAGTTCCCTACTTTTTTTAAACTGATGATTCCTTTCCTTCTAAATTCTCTCACATATATAAATTCACAGAAAACTAAATTACCAAAGAAATAAATTACACTTTTTTTCCCATTCGAATTCATCCAAGCGCGCAAGGCGGCTAACCCTTTTTTTTCAATTAAAAGAAAAACATCTGACCGCACGACGCGACGTGTACGTGGCCAACCTGGAACGTCCTCGCCGTTTTCGCCATAAATCATCAAATTCGCGATATTATTTCTGCGATAAGGGAAATAAATGAAATTCTCCTAATATCTCTAAACTAATAACCCGCATATTCTGTAAAATATAGGCCGGGAGAGCCGACGGGAAAAATAATATCGGTATTCGAAATGGATTAATACTTGGTCGTGCGGCCATCGATCGGTGACAGGTTCGGCTGAGGTTGGAAAAGGATGGAAAATGGGAAAAAAGAAAAGCGCTGGATGCGGGAGAAATACGGAAGAGGATTGAAGGACTTCTGAGCCGCATTTTCTTTATATTTTTATATTTGTTAGAAAATTTTTCGAAGACATTTGGATATAAACCGTCATCCTGAACATATTTCACGAACTTCTGTTAATGACAAGAAAGCGGATATAGCATCTAAGATGGAGCATTGGAAACAATTCCTATGTTCTGACATTTCAAAAGTGTGAAATTTGGTATTATAATAATAATTAGGACTTATTTAATTAATTAATTAATTAAAATTTAACTTGCAGCTACAGATTAGGCACACATACACATAAAATTAGCCAAACATTTGATTCAGAGTGTAGTAGCACTTTCCGATTAGATATATACGAATGTTTTTTGCGTCTTTTATACGATCTGGTAATTTATTAAATATTTTCGGTCAAATACCATACTGAGCATTTGCAATAATATTATATTTAGAAAAAGGCACGAGTAACAAGACTGTGCTTGGTGTATTTCTACTGTTTATATTTGCGTTTGCAATGAAATTAGTGACATTTCTAAAAAAACATATGTAGCAAAGATAATATACCATATCGGCCCTTGAACATTGATTGAGAGCTAAGTCTATGCATAAAAACTCTTCCACATATTGCAGTGATGATCGGAAATCACGCCCTGCGGCCCTACAAGCGGCAGTTCTAATCTGGCATGCATTGATGAATGTAGGTCTTCGCTGCTATCAATTATCTATTTAACTTTAATTATATTAATTACCTAACTTTTTTATATATTTTTTTTTGTTACTTCATTATGTTTTTTTTTGTTCTTAATTCTTTATTACAAATTCTTTCCACTGCAATGTTAATTTACACATGTGAAGAGAAGGAGAAAAATAATGAAATAACACCACTCAGACAGTAGTACTGAAGAAGTAGTTGGACGTTTTATGCAGTTCAAAATAGGCCAGTCTCAACTGTAGCAACAATCTTAAATCTTATACACTACACTGTTGAAAATTTTAACACTTTTTTGACTAATTTAATAGTCAGGAGAGGTCCACACTCTTTTCGTGTTATTTTGTCGAGAACTATAGAAGTTTAAATTTGACGAGCAAAGATAGTCAAGTATTATCTATTGCTAAGGGGGTTATTTTGTCCAACTGACACGTGAAATTATAAAATACTTCTAGTCACATTTTATTTGATCTAGACTAGACAAATTTACTAGCTGTTTAACTAAATGAATGCGATCTATTGAGTGTTTTAACACCATTCTCTAAACCCAACGTCTTTTTAATATGCAACTCCTATTTCTTAGTGCTATAATATTCTCTCTTTAAGACGTTTTCTCAATTATAAATATGGAAAACCACTCATTCACAAGTTTTGGTTTCAACTAAACGTACCAATTTTAAAATGATTTTCTGAGAACCATTATAAAATTAAGTGAATGTTTATGCTATTTGATTCAAATCTAAACTAATTGCCTAAATAGATGTTCTCAATACATCTTTAAGATGTTAAAATTTTTTATGTCCACTGGAATTAACGTTTAATAACACGAGGTTACACTTTGCAAGTCAGTCACATTTGGTGGTTTGTTTGGATATGTTAATACGGAGAATCAAACACGAAAACAGATACACGTGCAATGCAGGTGGTGCGTATAATGCAATACTGTATTAGAATAGGTGGGGTTTCTATATTTCTATCCGAGGGAAAAATTCTGATTGGTTGACGCTTCTGAATGTCTAGAAATATAGTCAATCCTCATATCTGAACAAAGAATTCACACGAAATTCTAGTAATTTCTGTTCTATTAAATACGCGTAGTCAACTCGTTTGGCAAAGTTTGGAAAAATCAACACTAAAATATTTGACTAGCGCAAAATTAACGCCAACACCGTAATATTTTCAACAGTGTATCGTGAATCCCCGTGTTGTGTCACCAATTGTTAAAATGTAATGGCAAACAATTCTTCTGCATAAATAGCAAGGACGGTACAATTATTTATGCAAAAAGCTTTTGGTGATCTGCGTACAAAAGGACGAGAAGTCCAACCTCCTCGATCTCCCGACATGACGCTCTTAATCTTTTATGACTTTGTGAACGAACTGATACCCTTAATGACTTACGCCAAAAAATGCTTATGCTGTTGAAGTTATAACTATTAAAATACTTTTGCACGTATAAGAAGATTGTATTATGGAATTTTAGCAATAAAAAAGAAGCGATTTGTTCCAGCATTAATACTGCGTAGGCTTTCACGGACGGTGTAACTATAACTAACAGCTTCTTGCGGGTTTCGCCGTGTGTCAAAACTTTCGCCCGACGTTTCGTTGTTCATACTGACAGCTTCTTCAGGATAACTGAACTGATTCTCCATGGTCCGACATTCTTCTTATATATGCCCCCCTGGTGCATCCAACCGTGTAGTTTCCGCTCCATTAACCGTGACGGTTCGTAGTAGGCTCTTCCACGTGTTGCTAAGGTGGTACCCTTCCTCCTTGTTAACGGTTTTATTCTTCTCTATTTCTATGGCTTCCCTGATGAGTCTTTTCCCGTAGTTCTTGGTGGTAGTTATTACTTTTACATTCTTGAAATCCATTTTGTGTCCGGTGTCGTGCATGTGTTCCGCCACCGCTGATTGCTGGGTCCTTCTTAATCTTGCGTCCCTCTCGTGTTCTTTTATTCTTATGTCGATGGCTCTTCCTGTTTATCCGACGTAGCACTGTCCGCATTGCCATGTTATCTTGTAGATACCTTCTGTGCGCCCCTTGGTTATCTTATCCTTTGCGGTCGGTCGTTGATACTGCTGGATCGACGTTGCAGTCCCGAAGCGTACTTGTACGTTACGTTTCTTCAAAATTCGGCCTACTTTTTCGGTGACTCCTGCTATGTAAGGTAAACACGCCATCCCTCTTCGTGGTTCTGTAGTTGTTTCCAGTGTCGTCTTCTTCTTAGTGGCTCTCCTTATGTCGATGTCAGTGCAACCATTCTTCTTCAGTGCTTTCTCCAAATGTATCTTTTCACTGGTAAGATGTTGTTCGTCACTGATGGTTTCGACTCTGGATAGCAATGTTTGTATTAATGTCTTCTTCTGCATCGGATGATAGCGAGATCTTGCATGCAGATATCTATCGGTGTGCGTCGTCTTTCTAAATACTGCGTGCTGCAGCATTCCCTCTTTTGTTTTCTTAACCATAACATCCAGGAAAGGGAGATTTCCATTTTGTTCTTTCTCCATGGTAAACTTGATGGCTGGGTGCTGTGAGTTTATGTGTTCCAAGAACTGTTGTAGTTTTTCTTCTCCGTGTTGCCATATTACAAAAGTATCGTCGACATATCGCAGCCAACACTTGGGTTTCATATTGCTGGAACTTAGGGCTCCTTCTTCTAATGCTTCCATAAACTAGTTGGCAATTACTGGTGATAAACAGCTTCCCATTGCTGTTCCGTTCTTCTGCTCGTAGTATTTTCCTTCATACAAAAAGTATGTCGTGGATAAGCACAGTTTCACTAATTCAATGATGTCTTCTTGTAGTCCAAGTTCTGGAAGTAAGGCCAGTTCATCCTCCGTGGGTATGTTAGTGAATAGCGATATAATGTCGAAACTTACTAAAATGTCTGTAGGTTCAGTCTTTAGCGTAGACAGAATATCCACGAAAGACCACGAAATAATATATGTCGATGACACATCCTTTATGGTGCGTTCTTGGACCTGTACGTGATCTTGGCAACGCCTTGTCAGGTGACCTCCCACGCACCATAAAGTTTGTGTCATCGATATATTATTACTTTAGCGTTCGTGATGCTAAATGGTATATCGTTAACATATACAAAGAAAAACAACGGTCCAAGTGCGGATCCTTGTGGAACTCTATTCACCAGTGCCTTTTTTGACATTTGATTCTGCCACACTCTCCAACTTGCTAAGCAGCATTTCGTGATCTACGCAGTCATAAGAAATACTTCCAATATCAGGTAGTACACACCTCAAAGTATTTAAAAATGGAATTTCCTCGCAATGACAAATCAAACATGTTGCAGAAAAAGATCTACATCAAAAGTTAAAACGCGGGTATCAAAGCATCCAAGATTAACGTGATACTCGAGGCAGCGAAATATTGCCAATCCACAAGAGGAAAATAGATTACTACAGCAAATTTCTTCCAATAATGGAAAATTTTGATGTTTCTTCTATATCTATTCTTGGACCCATCTTGTATATGATTTTTGCAACGATCTAATCGCTTTTCTGAAGTCTCAAGTTGGTAAATGTGGATGTCGTCTGTTAGTTTCAATTTCGGTAGTTTATGAATGTGTTAAGCAGTGGGTCGGAATAATGATTTAATACTTAACGATAGCAAAACATCTATCATTCCGTTTTCTTTAAATAGAATTGACCCGATCTCTCTTGCTTTGCAAGAAATTGAGGTGGAACACATTGGTCAATCTCAAAAAAATTTGGGCGTAACATTTGACTCTGGACTGCGGTGGCATTGTCATATAGATAATTTATGTACTAAAATAAGGAAAAATTGTTTTGCGTTGAAATTTGTGTCACAAAAATGCAGCAAAGAGATTTTACTTTCATTATACTACGCAACAATAGACAGTCATATTAGATATGGTATAGTGAACTGGGGTAATAGCACGCAGACAGATAGAGTATTTAGGCTACAAAAGTACGCTGTTAGGATTATAGCAGGTTTGAGAGCAATAGATTTATGCAGACAGGATTTTAAGGGTTTACGGATTTTAACTGTTGCCAATATATATATTTGTCACCTGCTGCTATGTTTATAATAACTTGGGTGACTTCTCGCATGGTCGGCTAGAGCATGGCTACTGTATGCGTCATAAGAATGACCTTTTACCGCCAGGCCACCGAACCAGTATGTTTCAGAGAAATTTTTATTACACTGGGTGCAAATTTTACAAATTTTTTAGATAAGGACATAAAAAATAGTGAGAATATTTATATATTTAAGAAGAAATTAAAAGCACTATTAATAAGTAAATGTTGTTACAACTTACATGAACTTTTTAATTAATATGAGAGTATGTTTTTTGTTCTCATGTTTTGTTTGAATGTTTATTTTTATTATTTTATTTTATTGAATTCGAGTTAATAACTTCCGACAATAAAGTATTATTATATAATAATAATAATAATAATATATACTTTCAGCCCAATGGTAAATACAAAATTCACATAGAAAATCCCCTTCAATTTCGAAGACATTACGGAAATATGATTCCATTAATTTGAATTAACGAAAATATCAAACATTATTTTAAGAGGTTTTCTTTTTATCAACAAATAACTCGTCTCCATGGATCGCCAGTCATTTATTCGATACGTGCTACATTGAGTCTTCACCCCTGAATTAGTATCGATACCAAGGAAACTATATTAAAAACATACAGTTACCGTACGATGAAAGTACATATATATCTCGGCAAATCTCGATGCAAATTAATAATCATGGATTTAGAAACAGGTTTACATAGCAGTGTAGCGGAACGGATTTTCTTACTTGGAAACTTTTGGGGGCTGGCCAGCCCAAATTCAATCGAGCAAGACCTAGCCTCGTTTACAGGTAACCCCTCCTGCCCTTTTGACCGGCGAGCCACTGCTGGGAAACAAACTTTTTGTTCGGTAGCGAATGGTTTTAGTAATTTTAGCCAAAGATGTTTCCCAACTGTGTTTTCCACCGTCAGTCGAAGCAGGGCCGTTAGTTAGCCTAAAGATTGCTGATTTACCCACCTCGTCGATTTTCTCTTTACAAAGTAACCTCCTCTCCAGGTCTTTACTAGGGGTTAAACTGTACTTCTTTTAAATGGCGAAATAATAGAACGACTTATATTTTTACAATTATATATTGAATAATTTAAGACAGGGGTCGGCAACCTGCGGTCCGCGGGCCGCATGCGGCCCTTTGCAACTTTTTCGCGGCCCGCTAAAGCACCAATATAATTTGAATTGTAAAATTTTTGTTCTCTGACATTATTGTTATTATAGCATGTCAATAAAAAATAATTTTTTTCTATATTTATTTTTAATAATATTTATACTCGTATATGATATAAAAGCACTATTTAAGTTACATTTGAATGTGCGGCCCGCATAAAAAAAAATATTTTGAAAATGGCCCCCCCGTCCGAAAAAGGTTGCCGACTCCTGATTTAAGACATTGAAAAAAAAACTAACAAACTACACAATTAAATAAAATAACAAGTGAACTAAAATGAACAAAACACAATTTTGTTTTAACGAATATTTTAAAATTTTATTCTGTTGTTTAACATAAGCTCAATTAATTTTTCTTACACATTTATTTATTAAGGGAGAGAGAGAGAGCGAACGAGATACGGTTTTCACGTAATTGCTTTGGTTAGTTTTAAGCAGAAATTTTGAACATCTTACCGGCCTATGTGGGAAAAAATAATTCTCCTCGTAATCCAAATTTTAAGGCACAACACTTTACACAACACTCACAAAAATTTAAGCCAAGAAATAGGGGAAATTTAAACGAATTTTACACAAAAGCAAAACACCTCTCGAGGAAAGCTTTTGCTTCCTGTTCTCGAATTTTTAAGCGTATTTTGATTACAAATTAAAAAAAAAAAGGAAGTTTTAATTTTAAGTTTTGGAAACGCCCGACAACGAAATTAGAGACGCGTGCTTTTACTTTAGCTGTAACAAAGACCACGAATTAATTAATTTGAAAACAGCAATGTAAATAAGTTTTATAAACTTTGATTGTGACGTCATTTTGCACCGATAACTAGTTTCGCTTCTCTTTACAGGAGGGCGCAAGTATGACTGAAGGCGTTATTTTTCTGACTTTCAGACGTCCTACTTGAGAGGAACGTGGGAACTGCTGAACAGCAAATGTAACATACAATAAACAAAGAAGCAGATAACATACAAAGTAATGCCATATTATTTTAATCACGCAATCGAAAATAGACTTTTATTTCCTGTTAGGTAGACGCTACTCAGCAAATGCCACGGTACCTATCAACTACGTATTAATAAAATGAATTTAAATACTTGCATTATACAGGATGGAATTTCGAATTCTTACAGCAGTATTTCTATATGAAATAGGATAGAAATTTCTCTCGACCGTTTACAGGGTATAAAAATGATATTTACCCTAATAAAACTGATTTATATCTCCTTAACCACACCATTAGCTAATTTACTCCACTTTTATCAAATTTTTATCGCCACAAGCCCACGAAAATTCGCCCCATTAGCCTGCGAACCTTCCTGCCGTCATTACCTCCAGCCATTTCGGAGCAACTTAACGGACACTTTATATCCCTAATTGTATTAGTTTCGGATTTAAACCCGACCCGGAAAGGCACGCGAAGTCTGTAAGAGACCGCAGTCCTCTCTCGGACCCGAAAACGGGGACAATACGGTCCCTTTACGCGCCGTCCCACCGGCGCAAACTAAATTTTCCCCCATAGTTACCGAGGCGCGAAATGCGAAAGCTACCGTTTTGGCTTTATATCCCAGTTCGTCTGGCGCCTTAGACTTAGAGGCAAGCGTACAATTATTGTTTATGTTTAATTAAAGTTAGGTTTTAATTAATCAGGCGCCAGCCTTCCTTTCTCGGCTCCTGTTCCGTTTCCCGTTCGTCTTGGTAGGCGTCAAATTGGATAAAGCATCAGAAAAGGATGGAGTGGTGAACATACGTATACGAGTCGGTGTTTAAGGTAGGCGCAGTGAGCGAGACATCCGCGTCTCGTAGGGAAAGGATGATGTTATGCAAATCCACGGTAATGAAAATTGTTTGTACGGGATTATGGAATGGATGTAAACATATATTTCGAGTGGGGAGATTTAATTAAAAGGGTGGTATGTGCGTTCAGTCTACAGTTACGGGTAGAAAAAGTTAACAGCAGTATTATTGAAACCAGAGTGACTTAATTAATTACTGACTCTACATAGGCTGCCAGAAACTAGTATTTAATAACAATGGATTGCGTAGGCTCAAAATCAATTCATTATTTTTTAACACCGCTGTTTTATCCAGGTAGATCTACTGAAGTCACCGAAGCGAATAAGTTGGCTCCGTGTGAAAGGGTTCAGGCGGTTCCCAATCATTTGCTACATCAGTATGCTCCTTGACAACCGCCCGTTCAACTAGTGAAATCAATTAATCACCTCGTCTGAAACAAGTTTAAACCAGGCAACTTAGTTGAATCAACCAAACCGGCTCGTCTGAAACAGGCCTAATGAAAGGTAGCGTCAATGTCGGAGTGAAACTTGGCTTCTTGTCCAGTGTATTCACACCTTTTTTTTTGATATAGTGACATAATAAGTGTTTTAAATACAAGAATGTTTATTTTGCGAAACAACCGTTGGACAAAAAAGATACAACGATGTAAACAGGTGAGTTTTATATTTGGATAAAAATATAATTAAAAAAAAAAGATCAGCTACACAGATTTCTTACTTACCGACGATATATATCTGAAAACCATACTCTTAAAAGAATCAACATTCTATATGTCTACGCAGTACTTGTAGTTTCGGTTGCATAAATAACTGAAGATTTGTGCAGTTTCAATTCGCATTTAATTTGTTAAAGATGATACATACGCAAACCTAACAGAAAGCTATCACCACTCAATTGGCATACACTTCGACGCTGCCTTGCACAAAATATTTGACGAAATTAAAATACAGAATTCCTCCCCAACAACAAAGTAACATAGTTTACGCTGTTCAGTGTAGCGACTGTTCGCGTTATTACATTGGGCAAAACCATCCAAAGATGGCATAAGAGAGCCACACAACATAAGAGTGAAGCCAGAATGAATCCAAAGATGTGTTTTTAACCTCACATTTTAAAAAATTAACAGTTTTTGATAATGTTAAGTTTTTATTTTATGAAAGTAACTACAACGAAAGAGTATTTTTGGAGAGTTTAGCAATAAATAAAATACAAAATAATCTAAATTCTAAAGAACAAACACACAATACAGTCAATAATTACAAAAATATAATACAAAACATTAAAATCAAATTAATATACATGTTAGATTCTATATATTGCGACTTTATGATTTCTCGTTATATCTTTTCGGCTTTAAAACCTTGCCTGTCAAAATTGTTTCAATAAAAAAAAAGTTTTGCAGATTTTCTCCGTCCGTGTGCTAAGCCTTGATTATTCGTTGTAATTGTCCCCTTTTATTAAAAAAAAAAAAGATAAACTTCTTTTGTTAAAAAGAATTATTTATACAAGACTACAAGAAGTTGAGAGAACAAGTTAATTATATCTTTTAACCTTTAAATCTGTGATTATAGAATCACCATTTTCTTTTATTAACATCTAGTAAGCCATTGTAGGTTTTCATCATTATCATTGTTAATTTCTATATCAAATTTAATTCAATCTATCTACCTAAACAAAACCGAATTCTTGTTTTAATTTTTTCAATAAAACAAGTAATTTTCTAATATTAGAAGATCAATGTCAGTGCCTGAGCCATGAGTACTTAACAATGATTAAACTAGTGAACTCGTGTTCTAATAACGGACCGAAATAAACTAGCAAAATCGTGCATATGTACAAGCGTTGCGCGTGACTTTTAATTCGCGAAAATTGTAATTAAAAGTGAAATTCGCGATACAAATTGACGTAACTATGAGATTGCATGAGATCAGCCGTTGGTCGACGCTCTAACGTAATAAATGAAAAACAAAAAACGGGAAACACAAAATCAGCCGTTGGCTGACGCTCTAATGTAACAAAAAAAATGGGAAACCAAAATTACGCTTGGTACAGCCGTAGGCCGACTCTCCAACGCAATAAACACAACGACGAGATCAGCCGTAGGCCGACGATCTAGTGCAACAAACGGGAAGTCGAAATTACACTAGGTGCAGCCGAATGCCGACGCTTAAATGTAGTAAATGCTAGTCACACAATATCAACTGTAGGCCGACGCTCTAGTGCAACAAAAAGGAGAGACGGAAATTACGCGTGGTGTTGCTGTAGGCCGACGTTCCAACGCAATAAACGAAAGTCACATAAGATCAGCCGTAGGTCGACGATCTGGTGCAACAAAAAAGAAAGTCGAAATTACCCGAGGTGCCGAAGGCCGACGCTCCAACGTATGAACGGAAGCCACATTGTAAACGCGTGTGACACAAGATCAGTTGTAGGCCGACAATCTAGTGCAACAAAACGGGAAACGGAAACTACGCGTTGTGTAGCTGTAGGCCGACGTTCCAACGTAACAAAAGGAGGCCACACGAGATCAGCCGTCGGCCGACGCTCTAGCGTAGTAGGCGGAGAGCGAAAAGCGGATTTTTTCTTGGTCCGTGATATGTGACGGCCGCTTTTATTGGCGGTGGATTGTCCTTGCCTCGCGGTCGTCAGTGAGAGTCAGAGCCTGCTTAAACATTCTTTGCTTGGGAACGACGCTTGCGCGGACGGCGCATGGCGAAAAGAATTTTAAAATTGGATACGCCACAAAGAAAACGTAAAATACGGTTATACTATTGCTGTGGTCTGGCACCCCGGTTTTCGCAAATTCAGATTTTTTTCTTGTTAATTCCGATCAGCCTTTGTCAATGTTTCGGGAAAATTTTCACAGATGTTTTGTTTATTTTTTAGATAAGATTTAGTTAATTGAATTGATTGTTTGATTTATTTATTTAAATGTTCAGTTGTTTTAAATTGATTTTACTCTTTAAAATGTTTAGCATTTGCTCATGTTGTTTAATGTTTATTCTAGTAGCTTTCTTCGATGTTTAGTGCGGTTGCGTTAGGCGTTAGCGCGTGAGTAGGATTTTATATGTCTACGACTGTTTAACCTTGTAAGAACTAGTTCCGAGATAGACGTTACTGCGTGAGTACATATAATTCTTATTTGTTTGCTGCCATTTTGTTAATACTTTTGATTTAGAGATTTGTTTCGCTTAAATTTGAATATATTTCGTCCATCAAGGAACTCGTTTAATAATCATTGTTATTATATTGTTGTGTACACATTTTAGATATAAGATCATTCATTATTTTTGTTCGGGAAGATATTTTAGTTTAAAGAGTTAAATTTTTCGCTTTTTTTAATTTTGCTGATTTGTATTTAATTATTAATCACCTCGGGTTGGGTGAATAGAAGCATTGTGCTTGTATTTAAATTTTTCTTTTGTAAATTTTTGGTGTTCCACGAATTTAGTTTGTTTTTATTAATTTATTATAATTTATAAATTTATTAATTTTTCATTTTTAATTTTCATTTTGCAAGTTCATTTAGTACATTCAGTACACAGTAATTCAGTACAATTGCTGAGAAAATCAATTAAAAAAATCGATATTAACAATTTACATTAAATAAATTCAACTTAAAATTTAAACAAATAGATTTTTTGGAAACGGCACGCGACAACAGTACCTTTTAATTTTTTTTTTCATGCTAGTTACGCAATAACTAGATAAGAATAATGTTCTACTGTTTAGCCTCCATATAGCTTAGTTTTCTAATTCCATAGTTGGCGGTGCAAATATAGTTATCTTTCGCGTAAATAAAATGCCTATGCGTTTTTTATGTATTATATAGTGTATATACTACTGTATAATACGGTCGTATGTAAAAAAAATTGTTTGTTATATTAATGCCCTAGTCTTATCCAATTCAATATTAACTTCTTTTCCGAAGGACAATTGACTGTATAAATAAAATTCTACGTTTGAAGCAATTAGACTTTACCATACCATTTTACTTTAGAAATGCGCAACCCTTAATGCTTGTTGTCTGTTTATAGTGCGACGCGGTCCAAGGGAGATTGTCGGACATAAAAGTAAACAGTAAGGAGTTAACCGTGCGACATCTTCTAACTAAAACGTAGAACAGCAGTAAAAGATAATTAAGGTATAGAATTAAAAGTGACGTCTCTCATTATAAAAGTAGTAAAATCTGACTTTCATTAGTGTAGAAGCTGCTGAGGCTTTTAATCTTTGAAAGATATTATGTGGGATTATCTCGAAGTGTCAGCTTATACGATTTAATTTGATGCATCAACCGTATATATTTACGGTAATTAGAGGAAATTATATAGCCTTTCATGTTAACCCAGCAAATCCTATAATAAAGTAGTCTCAATATTACGTCAACACCATGTGAACTAAAGTCATCAGTGGGCGATATAATTTGACTTAAGAAGATGTAGGTGTAGAATTTAATAAAACCCGCCAGTTCCTGTACAGGAGTTATGAAAAAATGTCCGGATATAAACGTTTATTAATAAAAATTATGTAATATATATTTCTTAAAGGATTTTGGACAACAACATAGAAACAATCTTTTAGTTTTATTTTAGGAACTAGGGCTTGCAGCAACCAAATACAAAAGCAATCAGTAATATGAAAAGTAGGTATTTTATGGATAAAACACGAAGTATACTCAAAATCAGTGACATTAGAAGTGTTGCACCCAGAAGGTAATAACTGGATTTTTCGGCACTAGAATGACTATATTTAAAAAAAGCTGTGGGTAAAATGTTAATTTTTTATTTTTGATAATTTCTTGCAAAAAAAGTTATCTTTTAGTTCTTTTGTAAAGACACCTGCTTCTGAGGGCCAACTAGTGCAGAAATGTTTAGTTATTGCAAAGACGTGGAAATTGACGATCAACCCCGAAAAGTTTGTGGCAGTTCGCTTCACGCGAAAAAGGTCAGTTCCGTGTGATCGTATTGAGATTGATGGTGGAAGTATCATTCCCTGGGCCGACCGTATTAAATACCTGGGGCTCTGGCTCGATCGGGGCCTGACTTTTCACCAACATGTCAAGGAAGTAAGGGATCGGTTTCAGGCTGCAAAGATCCAATTGATGCCTTTATTAGCTCTGGCGCAGCAGGCTTGATAATAAATCTAAATTACTGCTTGGCACTGCATGCCTGAGGCCGATCTTGACATACGGGGCGCTCGTCCTCTGTACCATGGTCGAGACCCACCTCACCACCATGGAGGTCCTGCACAATCGCATGTTGCATCTTATCGTTCGGCCCCATGGATGGTGAGAAATAAACAACTGCGGGACGATTTAAGAATTCCCTCCTTTCATGGAATTGGCTACCCGGTCATGGCCGAGGTCGAGCGAGTCCTCAAACCCACTTCTGGCCCGACTCGTTGAGCTCCAGGATTGACCTTTCCCTAGGGTTCTGGTCCGCAGATTCCGCGACTGTTTAGATCTTACCGCTGCGTGGTGTCCTGTGACAAAGTGTAAGAGGAAACAAGGCACGTCACCGAAGAAGCCTTAACAGTTTGGGAGACATATTAATAAAATAACATCTTCGGCCAGCTCAGGGATCGCTGACACTATAGGACAAACGTGCCACAAAGACTTGCGTCTTGCACCAGAGGGACGTGGAGACCATATACGCAGGGTGATTCTCAATATATGCGACAAACTTTAAGCGCTGATTTCTGGGGTTATTTTGATCATAAAAGTTTATAAGAACGTATGTTCACAATCGCTTAGTTCTAAAGTTGTACAATGTTTAATAGTAAGTTAACATAATTAACGTTTTTATTATAAATTAACAAAATAATTAGTAAAAGAAAATTAACTTATACTAACTGTTGAAAATGACCGCCCCCAACTGCAATACAAGCCTCTATCCTCCGTCGTATTGACTGGCGAGTCCGTTCTAAAATACCAGGGGTATTTCGAATTGTTTGAAAAGCTGCGATAATACGATTTCTCAGTTCATCGGCATTTTCAATGGGAGTCGTATAAAATAATGATTTAAGGTGACCCCAAAGAAGAAAGTCCAAAGAATTTAAGTCTCGAGGAGGACACAGTTGTGGACCTCCCCGTCCTATCCACCGATTTGGACACGCATTGTCCAAAAACTCTCGAGCAACTAAATTAAAATGCGCTGGAGCACCGCCATGCATAAAATACATTTATAATCTTAATAGCAACGGAACTTCTTCCAGCAGTAGGGGTAGCTCCTCTTCAAGAAAATTGCGTTATGCTTCGCCATTTAACCGCATCGGTAAAAAATGTGGACCTATCAAGTGATCTCCAACAATTCCGGCCCACACATTCACAAAGAATAAAATTGATGTTGATGACGGGCATTCACTAGTTCGTGCGGATTTTCTTCGGCCCATATGTGATTATTATGAAAAATAATAATCGCGGTTCTAGAGAAAGTAGCCTCGTCGGTGAAGAATATTTGAGCCAAATAGTCAGGATTTTGTAGGATTTTGTGTTGCATCCATTGACAAAAAGCCACTCTTTGCGAAAAATCTGCCGACAAAAGTGTCTGCACCCGTTGAATGTGATATGGATACAACAGTTGATCTTTCAATATTCTCGAAACTGTGGCCTGACTAATGTTTAAAGCAAACGCAATTTTTCTGGTGCTTGTAGTAGGATGTTCCTCAATTTCGGTTAGTACCATTTCTTCAACTTGTGGAGTTCTCATTGTAGATGGGTGCCCGTTATCAGTCGTCCGTTTTTTAAAATTTCCCGTTTCACTAAGACGTTGGTGAAGACGGGCAAATATTGAATGGTGCGGGATGATACGGTTCGGGTATCGTTCTTCATAAAGACGTCTAGCAGCACGCGAATTTCCATTGGCAATACCGTAAACGAAATGATATCACACATCTCAGCATTTGTGTAATTCATTTTAGAAAACAGAAACTGGCAATAAACTGAATGAATACTCTGACAACTATTGACAAATATTGAAATGACAAATAAACAATTCCCTCTCAACACAATAGTTTTTGAAGAACCAACTGCGATACTATATCGTGTTAGTCATAGTTCATAATTTATTATTAAGCATTCAATAACTTTAAAACCAAACCGTTTTGGACATATACTCATATGAACTTATATGATCAAAATAACCTCAGGAATCAGCTCTTAAAGTTTGTCGCATATATTGAGAATCACCTTGTATATATAGAGTTTGAACCACATTATTAATTTTTTCTCATATTACGTGTTAATATTTTTTTTTGCAAATGTTGAAGTTTCATTTGTAATGTGAAATTATCACATTACCAAAAAATCAAGTTGAACACATTATTCCTTCTAATGTCGCTGAGTATAGTATATTATCCAATCTATTTTTTGCTGATTTTTTTAATGTGGCAAAGATATGCTTATGGGGCACCTTACTAAAATTTCAAACCATAAACATGAAATTTGATTTTGGAATTAATTTCTTTGAGTCTTCCGATAGCCAGTCTTACCTAGAATCTCATCTTACATTTATTATTTCAATCAGATGATTTATGACCAAACTGGCGAAGTAATTATAAGGAAGAAAATCGCTCTAAGAGATGAGTTTTAACTAGTTATTCCGGATTCGCAAATTCGATTAAAAGTTGCTAAGCTACAAGAACATTTTTTCGCATTCTAATGAAGATTTATTTACTTGACAAAGACTGATTGACTATGCTTCCGAATATTGGACTTAAAAATTGACTAGATTTCTTTAATGTAAATTATTAACGAATATGAAATACTAACTTGATAAATCAATGACGTGACTCGAAGGAAACATGGAGACATGTTGGAAAAATAACATAAAAGTTTATAAAGCATAAACGAGGCGATTTAGTCACTAGACTATTTGTTTTCCGATTCCAGGAGTAACAGCTGTTCTAAGAATAAAGCAATTTATATACAATAGATACACAATTTTCCGGAGTCATTACCCTTTTCCGTGTCTTCAATGCATGCAAGCGAATTTCTTATTAATCATCCGCTTTGTAGGACGACCCATTTCGCATTTATAAACGTATGTACTTTGCTGTTTGTATTGCTGCATTTTATGTACCTAACAGGCAGGGGCTCACTTGTCCCCATATATCCGGTAAAGAGACAACAACAGGCTGGCACCGGACCGTTGCCTGGATTCTATAACTTTAAACAAGATATATCCCGCCATAAATAAACGACGAACGCTGTACTCAGACAACACGATTCTCACCACGCTGCAACAATTATATCGAACCAACTGCAGCTCGTCTGAGGGAATAAGGGCGAAAGAATTATTACTTGGCAAGGTATTTTCATACCAAATCCAGCTGGTGTTGCTATTAAATAGCGCTTGATAAAATATTTACATGTCAGCAAACTTGTATTGAAGATTAATCGCGTGTGCTACTGCATATTTACATTTTAGTTTATTTTGCCTCTCTGTAACTTTCTCGAATTACGTCAGTGTATTATTCTGTGCGAGTTTTAGACGTTAGGTGTCTCTTTGTAAAATAAGGATACTTTTGTCCCTATTTGAAGTTCCTCCGTGAGTGTGTGATATAAATTTTTCAAAGAAAAATTAATCTCAAGCAGGATTTGAACCATGCACCCACCGTTCTCCGGACGGCCGCTCTAACCAATTCAGCTATTGGGACTATGCCGAATTCAAACCTGTGATTGTCGATATATACAGGGTATTCCACGTAACTGGTTTCATTAAAAGTTATGATGTTCTATTATTATATTTGAGATTTTGGCACCATTATCTGTTCGATTGGAACTAAAATGTAAATACCTTAACCAAAATATCACTTCCGGTTGACCGGAAATTGATGTGAACTTTCTTATTTTAAATAGAGTGATATAATTTTTTATTAATTTTTGGATTCTGCAACTATAAATACGTCAGTTTTCATTAGCTATTCCTATAGCTACATGTTGCGGTTTTTGAGTTATTTAAGTTTTTCATTTTTTTTAGTCATAATCATTGCATCATTGAGAAATTAATATCTCGGTTAATACTGCAAGTAGAGACTCCAAATTTGCTATGTTATGAACGTAGATATTACTCTAAGAAACGGTAAGCACACTTTACATTCTAACATACAGGGTGTTCAAAACTGGGGAACAAAGTGACATATTTTCAAATGCAGAAAACTCAATTTTTTTAAATAGAACACCCTGTATTTTAATTCGGAATTAAGAAGTAAATATCATCCCCTATCACTTTATATGAGCATTTCCTATACCTATCTTTAATAGATTTTGAGATATGAGCTACTTTTTGTTAAACAGGACTAAGTATTCTTTTTTTTTAAATAGAAACACCCTATATTTTAATTCGGAATTAAGAAGTAAATATCATCCCCTATCCACTTTATATCAGCATTCCTATTCCCTATTTTTAATAGATTTTGAGATATAAAACGACTTTTTGTTAAACAGACTAAGTAGCCCTATCTTTGCGTGTTTGTAGCTGGCTCTGAATGGGATTAATGTCAAATTCATTGACTAACCAAAAGTGTTTATGTATATCATTGTAATTACACTTTCGTACAACGCAATATTAATAGAAATGACTATTCGAACAGATATTCTTGTATGGTTATTTAAAAACAATACATGAATTTGACGTGAATCCATTTCCAAGCCAACTACAAACATTTAAAGATAGGGCTACTTAGTCTGTTTAACAAAAAGTCGCTCATATCTCAAAATCTATTAAAGATAGGTATAGGGAATCCTGATATAAAGTGATAGGGGATGATATTTACTTCCTAATTCTGAATTAAAATACAGGCTGTTCTATTTAAAAAAAATGAGTTTTCTGCATTTGAAAATATGTCACTTTGTTCCTCAGTTTGAACACCCTGTATGTTAGAATGTAAAGTGTGCTTACCGTTTCTTAGAGTTAGATCTACATTCATAACATAGCAAATTTGGAGTCTCTACTTGCAGTATTAACCGAGATATTAATTTCTCAATGAAGCAATGATTATGACTAAAAAAAAAGAAAAACTTAAATAACTCAAAAACGGCAACATGTAGCTATAGGAATAGCTAATGAAACTTGACGTATTTATAGTTGTAGAATCCAAAAATAAATAAAAAATTATATCATTCTATTTAAAATAAGAAAGTTGACATCCATTTCCGGTCAACCGGAAGTGATATTTTGGTTAAGGTATTTTGCATTTATAGTTCCAATCGAACAGATACTGGTGCCAAAATCTCAAATATAAGTAAATAATAGAACATCATAAACTTTTAATGAACCAGTTACGTGGAATACCCTGTATAATCGATAATGTACTTGCTAACCGCATCAACGGGAATAAATGTACTAATACAAATATACTAATAATGCAAGTGTTACAGTGAAATAAATATAATATAAATGGGAAAACTGATTTACTTATTATTTCACTGTAACACTTGCATTATTAGTATATTTGTATTAGTAAAAAAGATAAAAATTGATCTTATATCTACTACGTGTACACGTCAATACATTAACAATTATTACGATAAGAATTCCTTGATCGACTAAATAAAAGACAATTAAATTTACAGTAATCAAAATGGATTACAAAATGGCAACAAAGATTTAAAAAAATACGTCTACTCACGTCAATAGTCGAACAAGGCCAAACAAGTCCTTAACAAATTCTACATTGTTTCTTACAAAATTTCTTATCAAAATCGTACAACGCAGATGTTAACATTAAACGACAATATAAATAGAATACGCATCAAATCAGCACAAAGCGAACAATAGACAATTTAATGAATGGAATAAATTTAAAAAAACTTAACATTATAAAATTAAAATGATACAATAAACTCTTAAACTAAAATTAATCAAAACAAAATAAAATTGTGAAAACTCTCGATAAATTGAAAATCAGCTGAACGGAGAAATCAAAACAACCAAAAAATATGCAACTTAAAGTACACTCAGCGGAAATGAGTTGTCTAACCACAGCAGTTTGTATGTTGGAAACAAAAAAAAATATTAAATATTATTAAACACAATTTTTTTTGCGGGGAAGTGTCTAAACCGACGTCCATATGCGACGGCCATCTACATATGTTTCTACTTTCAATAGGCGATCTGTGACGGCCGTCTGACTCACATGCTTGCTTTAGATTTTCCTACCGAGATAGTGGGAGACACCCTTCTTCTACAGTGCTGATTTTAAATACATAAATAAAAAGCGTGTTTCGTTGCATCAAATCATGGGAATTGCAGCCTTCCTTCTGCAGAAAATAAAAGCTCTTTAATGATTAATTTGTAATTAGTAGGCCATTGCCCCGTGGCTCTTTAAAAGGCGCCGACCCATAATAATAGTTCTCGATAAAATTACCAAAAGTATACCTGTTCTAATTATTAAATACAAAAAGCCAAAAGGCCGCATATTTCCGGAGGTTTTATTCAGACGCCTCCCACCACAACGACAAAAAAAAATCGTGTTACAAACGTTCTCACATGTTAAATTCGTTTGCTACACCCAACAATATTTCCCAACTTATTTTGCATCAAAATAGCCTTCAGTAAACAAAGCCACTGAGATAAAACAGTTTGTCAGGTTACAAAAACCGGGTTTAATTTACATGCTAATGGTGCTATGAAGATTGCGATAATGCCTTTTCATATCTCATAAATGTTACGCATAAAATTATAATTTAAACACAAAAACATGAATTCTAACACTGATATATGTACAGGCTGATTCAAATTAAGTGCGCACCATTGCTATCTCTGTTATTATTAATTCTAGAAAGTAGGTTAAATTAATGTTTTTAACGCTGATTAATATATAGTATACTGCAAAAAAACTGCATGACGCATTTTCGAGATATTTTGAAGTTTATATTTTTTTTAATGGAATACCCTGTATAGTGTAAAAAAAATTGAAAGATATTTTAATTTATGATGCAAAAGTTTCAATACAATATTGTCTTAAAACGAATAATAAAGAAGTTAGAGTGGATTTTAGTTGATGCCAAAGAAATACTTATATTCTGTAAAATTTGTAGTAGGCTTCTTTCACTTTAAGCCAAAATAAATGGTACGTTTTTTCTTCTCTTCAACTGTCAAAAACGCTCTGACTTTAAATTAATAATTAAATTAATTATTAGAACAAAGTTGGTTATGTGATATTGTGTTGTGTTCTTTACTTCTAATTAATTTATTATTAGTAATCCTGAACATTTTCATTAGCCTTTTGTTGTTTATTGTTAAATAATACTCACCATGGTGCGAATGTGAATCTTTAATTTTTTTAATTAATTCTTAATGAATCTTAACGGGAACTCAGCTAGTAATGTTAATGATATTTGTGAGTTATTCAACAATTACTTCCGATCTGTATTTCAACCTACTTTATTGGGTGTAGCCTGCGCTGATGCTAATATTAATTATTCTAATTGTAAAACTATTAATATATCTCATATCCAATCTAACACTATCTTCATCGCTTAAACTCAATGTAAATAAAGGTGCAGGTTCTGACAACTTGCATCCTTTCTTTATTAAGTCATGTGCTAGTTCACTGGTAAAATATGTAGAGCATATTTTATACAACAATTCTATTAGGCAGGGTGTATTTCCTACTTCATGGAAGTCAGCGCTAGTAACTCCTATATATAAGGGTGGTTCTGTAAACGATGTTAGAAATTATAGGCCGATATCAAAATTATCGGTAATTGCTAAAATTTTTGAAAAAATAATAAATGAATAATGAATGAATGAAAGCAGACGTCATGTTAACGGATTGGTAGCGCTTTATAAATCAGTGAATAACTTGTTTAATAGTCCTAGCCTCACCGCGTCTTTGAACTTTACTGTCCCGAGATTGAATTCTCGAATATCTGGTACACCCTCACATATAATAAACTGTCAATGATATTGATATATTTCATCAGAGTCTACAGCAACATAAATCATCTGTTGTCCTCCGTTACCATACTATATTACTCTAAATTTTTTCTAATTTCTCGCACTACTTCTTTTTCACGCTTTCTTAATCGATTTTTCTAATTTTTTCTATTGTATTAGCTTTATTATTGTTGAATTAAATATTAATTATATATTAAATTGTATTAAACGTATAGTACTGTAATATATCTGTATATTTGTGGAAGCTCTTTTGGGTTCGCCTGTTAGCTTCCCAAACGAAAAATAAATAAATAAATAAAAATAAATAAATATTTTCTTGTTTGGAGAAATGCGATATGCTGGAAGCTTACCCTGTATGCGGCAAAAAATTAATAAGGATTGTCGAATGTTATGCAGAGCACTATCCTTTATGACAGCAGCCAATTACTTTAGAAAACTTTACAAACAATTTAGGTAACACGATTGCTTATTTAAGAAGAAGAGAACAAAGAAAAATATCATTATGAAAGCAGAAATAGAAATTACAAAGTTAGCATATTTTGAAGCCCATCTACCATCCAAATGCTACTAAGGAAATGGGTTTAAGTTATGCATCAGTTCAGAGAACTTCACGAACATTACATCTAGGAAATTTAGATAGGTTGGCTTTCTGTGAATGGTTCATTAATCTTTGTGATGAAAATACATATGAATGCAGCGCATTTTATGAAGTGATGAAACAATTTCTTAATAGAGGTATTTTTAATAAGACGAATGGTCATTACTGATGGCAAGAAAATTTATTAATAGCGTGTCCCTGTACTGCACAAGTTTGATTTACTTCTACTGTTTGGTGCGGATTAATTGATTCGACAGTCGTTGGTCCAGTGTTGTATAATGGTACATTGGCCGGAGAGACATATCTGGAATTTATTTGTACCGTTCCACAGTGGTCCCGATTGCGTTCGTAGCGCGAAATAATTGCCGTTTATTTCTAAATCCAGTCCACATTTACGTATTTATAATCTTCGCAGTTGTGATATTGCTATTGTATAGGTAATAATACTAATAATAATTTTTATTGACATTTACTCAGGGACAACATATTAACCTTTGATTTTTATTCATATTAAATAAGACAACACTGAAAATAGAAAGATATATATATATAAAAGATAAGAGATTTGAAATAAATACTTTTGTATTAGTTGGTATTGATGTTTACATTCATCAAATGCTTTTTGTGGCCTACCAAATAACCAAATAGTTTTTTAGTAAATGGACTTTTTTTTGGACTGTACTACCAACAGTAGCATCAGCAAGTTCTACTTTCTGATCTAACCATCTTTTTATTTCTTGCTATAAATTCTTTTACGTTGCGAGAACTTTGTTTCCAAGGAAATTCTATCTTTTTCTTATAACATTAGTTAATAATTTATCAGCTTCTTGTTCATTTATAGTTTCTTTCGTAAATACACTGTTTAAACGTATGTGCTAGCGTAGATCTTTTTAAATTTTTGTGTTTGTGCTACTCCGAAAACAAAACAGTATGTTTAACTGCAATGGACATTTCATCTAAAAAAAAATTATAACGCTTACGGTCGCACTCGAACGCACTTTATTTTAAGTACACACCATAACTGAACTATGAACAATTTTAAAATAAAATATCAACATCTGCAAACGTCTGCCATTTTTTATAAGCCACCTCGAACAAACCGTTTTTGAGCTGTAGTACAATGTCAAGGTATTTCAACAAATGACGAATAAAATTACGTATTTACTTTTGAAAAAGTCCACCATGTTTAACAACTTCGGTAAAATACAAATATCTGCAATTATTAGCCTCTATACAACTCAAACGCCTAATTCAAGTACATTGACTTCTACTAGCAAATAAACCACAGAGGCTTGATATTCCTAAAATTTTTGAGTTGATAGTTATACTTCAACATACTGCTGTGATATGTCTCCCCGGTTGTTTGAACTTTATGCTGTTAAATTTTCCAAGATCATGTTTTGGCATTGCCGCGCGCAAATTCTCACTTATGTTTATATTTACATTTTGCGATGAATTTAGTAGTTTTGTTTGATGTATTTATTTGTTCAGTTAGTTAGTTTATTTTTCTTTCCTTTATATGTTTAGCTTTTGTTTATCTTGTTTAGGTCCTTCTTATAAGGCGTATTCTATGATTTTTGCGGTTGACGCAGCGCGCGCAGTTAGTTGTTTTGTATATACGCGGTGAGAGGCCTCTTTAGGGCTCAGAGTCTGAATGATTGTCACGAATGTAAGTACATGTAAATTTTTGAGCTCTTTGCCTCATTTTACGATTTTTTCATTTGTAAGATTTTTTTTCGGTAATTATTTTAAATTTGATCCATAATTCAGAAGTCTCCGCTTATTATGTTGTATTATTGTGCAATTTTATGTATAGGCCCTTAAATAATTTTCGTTTTGAAAGTGATCGCGGTTAGAGTTTAAATATTCCGTTTTTTTTGTAGTTTTCAGTTTTAATTTTATTTTAATCACCTCGGGGTAGGTGAAGAGAAGCTCTGGGCTAGTATTTTGATTTCATTTTGATTCTACTTGGTTCTCCACGTTTATTTAATTGAATTGTAGTTTGCTTTGAATTTTTGAGACCACGTGGATTTTTGTGGTATCAGAATTCCTTCATAGACGAATTCACCATTTGTTTGATAAAGGATTTGCATTGTCCTTTTTAATTGTAGAGTCTTATGCAGGTTTGTTTTTTGCAGAATCTTATATTCATGGGTTTTACATTTTTCCTGTACAGCCATTTACAATTTTTGGGGATTTTAAAGAAAGTCAATTTTGCAAAGCGCACTATTACTTTTTAAGAAAGTTACTCTGAGATATAAGAACTCTCGGCGCACTTTTAAATTATCTTTGCTGAGGCTAAGCTGAAATTAATTTTGTCAATTTTAATTTCTTTAAACTTGTATGCTTGGACAATCAGTTCACAGCAATACGTAGTATGCAAATTATGCAATGTACAAATCATTCTTGCAACTTGGTAAATTACATTTATTTCGCGCTGCGAATGCAAGCGGGCCCACTGTGCGTTCTAGGAGTGAAGTATCTGATTTGCGTTCAAAGTAGGGACTGTGCTCCAGCACACAACTGCGCATAGTTTAATACTATCTGGATACCACCTTTACCGATAAGTGGATTGGTACAAATGGGCCAATTCGATGGCCAGCACGTTCACTCAAACTTTCCCATTTTTTTTTTCTGCGCTATTTAAAAGATCAGATATACAGGACCCTGTACAAGAACGTGAACGAATTGCAAAATAAGGTTAGGGCAGTTTTCAGCGAATTGGATGGAAGGACAGTCTTAAGAGCTACTCAGAACGTACACGAAAATGTATTGAGAAGGAAGGTGGGACCTTTGAGCAGTATTTATTTAAGCAGTTTAATTTAAACACATCATTCAACGATGTAATAGTTAAATAAAGCAATTAAATACGAAGACATGTATCTGTTTTGTCAGGAGTTCTTTATACTACCCTAAATTTTACAGAATGAAAGTATATCTTTGACATCAACTAAAATCCATCCTAATTTCTGTATTATTCATTTTAAGACAATATTGTATTGAAACTTTTGCATTATAAATTAAAATATTTTTTATTTTTTTTTTATAATATACAGGCTGTTCAATTACAAAAAAAAAATTAAACTTTAATATTTCCCGGAAATGCGTAAGCAATTTCTTTCGTATACTGACATTACATCAGCGTTGAAAACACTAATACTTTGAACTAATTTAATTACTTATTTAAGCAGTTTAAATTAAAACGACATTATTCCCACATAATATGTTAAAACTAAGCATTAAATACGAAAGACATGTATCTGTTTTGTTCAGAATTCTTTATACTACTCTAATTTTACAGAATGAAAAGTATATCCTTGACATCAACTAAAATCCATCCTAATTTCTATATTATTCATTTTAAGGCAATATTGTATTGAAACTTTTGCATTATAAATTAAAATGTTTTTTATTTTTTTTTTATAATATACAGGCTGTTCAATTACAAAAAAAAAAATTAAACTTTAATATTTCCCGGAAATGCGTCAAGCAATTATCTTTTCGTATACTGTACATTAATCAGCGTTGAAAACATTAATACTTTGAACTAATTTAATCTACTTTATAAAATATATAATAACAGAGATAGCAATGGTGCACACTTGATTTCAATCGAGCTGTACAATATTAGGTCATATTTTTTTTTCTAGGAAATGGTGGTAATATTATTAATAATATACAAGCACAAATGATTAAATTTATATTGCAACTATCTCTAAGGATATCAGAGATGAAAACGGTAAGTTTTATTATATCAATATAATCATTCTCGATAAACTCGGCCCATAATATTAAATATATCGCCGTTTCCCCGTACATAAAATCTTTCAATCGATTTCGACAAGGGGAAGGCCGGCGAACGAAAGGAATTCATTGGGGCACTAATAAAAAGCGATAGGCTTTACGAGCCAGATACTAAAACTTACGGTTTTACGGCATCGCCTAACGCTACACCTGTAAAAGATATATTGCCCCCACCGTTCGGGAGGCCATTAATGAAATATTGGCTGGAAGAATGACTTAATATTGTCTAACAGAGACGAGCTGTCGTAAATTTTTTATATCTCACGTAATACCGAATTTGCCGAATTTGATGTAGGTAGGTATTCCTACCCTTCTTGGAAGAATTGACGGAATTAGAAAATGTCGGAGTTCGTTCTCTTGATTAAAAGTATTAGTTGTCCAACAAGGAAACACTGGCGAACTGAAAATTGTGATTTCGTTTTAGAGACTGAAAGGATATCATGGTGTAAGGACCACGCCATTATTTTTTACCGGCCCATTCCCTCTTCTTAGATTTTTATAAGTATGCCGGAAAATATATTTCTTTGTTAAAAAGGAGGGTGAGTTTCTTTCGCATTATTTGTATGGGCATCTCGAAAACCATAAGAGATACGTACTTTGTTAAATGCAGAAAGATTTGTATCGTAAACGCTCTTTTATCTTATGTTTATGACAGTGCATTTTTTCTGCTTGTAATGATGTAAGGGTCGTAGCACTTATTTTAATAAATAGCAGCACAATACACTATTATTATATTTAACAAAGATCATGTCATGCCATGGGAAAGTAGAAAATACTTATAATATTCAATGAAACACAAGCAACAATAAAAGCGTTAAATGAGTTTATTATTAAATAATACACAACAATCCTAATTTTGCGCCCGTCTAACCTGTCAAACACATTAATAACAGCTTCCAATAGCTCCTTTTGGATTGCATGTGATCGCATATACCGCGTTCAATTTCCCTATGTGTAAAGTTAAAAAAACAATAGTCTGCATCGGTTAACTGCGAGTAGGCAACAGATATACCCACCATGTGAACACATATATTTTGTTTAGAATTGATTTGACGTATGACATATTCTGAAATTTCACTATTAAGTTAGTTATAGTATTTTTTGTTACTTATTTCATTATTAATTAAGGTAATATTTGAAACCCGTAATAAATGTTATTAGTTGAATAATTAAAATAATTATCTTTTCAGTTACTAAAAAAAATTATGTAGGTATTAAACCAGTTTATTCTCCTAAAACGTAATTGAATGTAATGGAAGCAGCCAACAAGCTCTAGCACAGTGACTATCACTAGTTTTTTTTTTTTTAATCTTTATTTCCACTACACAGTACAAGTCGAAATAACGTTTAAACTAAGAAAAATAAGAAAGAATATAAAAAAATATTTGCTTATGCACCTACAGTATTATAATATAAATATATACAATTAAACTAATTAAATTCAAGAAATTCAGAAACACTGTTTGGCTCAATATTACATATATGTAAGATACGTCATACGTTTAAACCTACAAAGTTTCTTTTCTAATTTTATATTTGAAGGTAATTTGTTTGAAAAACGGAATACTATAAGTACACTTTGGTGGATTTAGTTAGTCGATGTTGAGGAACATTATAATTTGTTTTATATCTTGTTGTATGTATATGTGTTTTTTCGTTATCTCTAAATAAAGTTTTGTTTTTAAAGTTAAATAAAAGACATTCATGTATGTAAATACCATACAAAGTGAGAAAGCCGCTAGATCTAAAGACGGATCGAAGTGATACGTTAAAATTCAGGCTAGTAGTGCCACACGCCCTTTTCTGCAAAATGCATATGTGCTCAGCTTCGGGAGAGGATCCCCAGAGCAAGATACCATAACGGATTATCGAAGCACAGTATGAATGGTATACTGCCTTCACAGTTGCATAATTGCAGACTCTATTTAATATTTTTAATGCGAAGCAAGCACCACCCAGTCTGCCACACCCTGTTCTATGCGGTGGGTCATTCTAAGTGTGTCATCTATACTGACTCCCAAGAACGACAGGATTTTGTTAATTTTATTTTATCGTTATCAAGAACATATCAACTGGAGTGTGTATAGTTTCATTGATTTTAAAACAGTATACAATACGTTTTGTTTTCCTTTATTTGTAACCATTCTCTATAAACCATTGTTTTACAGAACGATATATATCTTGTCCAGTTTGTATTAAGGATGGAAAATCAAAGCCACTAAACAGCAAGTTTGTATTCATCTGCGTAATTAAATGATTTTTTGATTGTTATCATGAAACGTTTACAAAATATTATTTATAACATTAAAATATAATGGCCCAGCACGCTACCCTGAGGAACACCAATGTCTGCGGAGAGCGTACTGAAATACGCTACGCCCGAAAACATGTTTAGTTTAACTGTCTGTCGTCTATTGGCTAAGTATGACTTGAACCATTCCAATGGCACACCTCTCACACCATAACACCGAAGTTTCTCAAGCAGTAATGCATGTGATATAGTATCAAACGCTTTAGTAAGATCTAAAAAGATACCGCAAACTAAAGTTATTTTCTTCAAATTAGATAGAATCCAATTAGAGTATTCGAATAAAGCGTATTAGTGTTTTCCCGGTAATAAAATCATGTTGATGTTTTGTTTATGAGATTATGCCTTGTTGAAAAAAAAAGGAACTTGTTCAGGTTTTTTCGTTTTTTCACAAGCATATCTCATAAACAAAAATAACATGGTTTTATTACGGGAAAAGCACTAATATAAGTCTCAAAGATTTTTTGCAAAATGTTGTTAATTGGCTGATAGGCCTGTAATTTACGATCACCTTTTTGTATGTAGGTATAATTGCTGTTTGAGGAGAGTTGGAAATTGTCCATTCATTAAGGAGTCGTTGTTAATCTGACAAAGTGGTTCGCAATCACATGAAAACAGCTTTCTATAAGGTGTAATGAGATTTCATCAATACAATAGAGTTTTTATTTTTTAATTTAGAGTACAATTTGTTTTAAATCTGAAGTTACTATTGCTCTAAAGTTGAAACGGAAATGGATAGTTAGATAGCTAGTTAATCAGACATGGAAAATTTATACAAGGTTTTGTCGGTACAACCGAAAAACTGTGTTATGTTTTACAAGTTTGAAATTACTTATGACGAGGAGTATGCACATATTGGAGGACTTCTGAAGAATACATTTGAAGAAGTTTAGATCAACTAGTTGAAATAGTTAATCGTAAGAAACATATACTATTAGGAGGCTTCCTATTAACTATTTAACAATTGCAATGTTGAGGAATTTGTCAAGAGATTTAGGTTATCAAAGAAGTATTCAGTGGTTATTAATTCATTATTATTGCTTCATATCCTTTGTAATATTGTAGATTTCTCCTGACGAAGTCATAAATATATGACGAAATATTGAGGTGATAAAGTAATTTTATTAAATAGACGCATTACCCATACATCTTAGTTTATTACCTTAACGAAGTGCGGTCGGTATCCTTTTCAAATGAAATGTTTCAAAAGAATTGAAAATAAATTGGCAGTGTACAACAGAAAGGATATAGTAAAACTTTACGTTTTAACAGATTGTTTACACGATCTCTCTTTCAGAAACCATGCTCTAGCTACGCTAGAGCAACTACACTGACGTCGAGAATGATTGTCCTGATCCGAACTATTTTCCGTGATGCGCAAAATCACATATTCTCATCCAATCATTGTAATGAATTAGTAATACAGGTTTCCTCAAATTTTGCTGTCTAAATGCCATATGTTCTACGTAGCCGTGCGTTTCGTGTTTGAATTTTACTTATTTAATCAATCCGTATTAATGTTTGTTAATTTTCACATACATTCTCTCTCAAGACTACGCTTCGTTTCGCAATGAGTATGAAAACGTGTTTTTTTTCTGGAAAATGGCCATTTACACTGGACCAAGATGTGTGGATGTGATTTTTTTTTAAAGATTTATCATACGGATCAGCTCGGAAAACTGTAAAGCGGAAGCTCATTATCATCCATATAAAATTTCTATCGTGCAGCAATTACCGCCACTAGATTTCGAAAAACGTATGGAATACTACCATTGGTTTAAATGATATCTAAGGAATGACGATTTTTTAATCTTATTTTTTTCCTGACGAAGCCTGATTTAATTTAAACAGGTGATGTAAATTCTCAAAATATCAGGATTTGGTCCGTACAAAATCCTTATGTTATTAAGGAAACGGAATTGCATCCTGTAAAAATAAGGATACGGGTTGCTATATCCAGGAGACGTATAATAGGACCGACATTCTTTGATGATACAATAACAGCAGCCAGATATAGACTTATATTACATGAATTTGTGGAACAATTATTTGATGATGAATTACAGCTAGGCTATTTTCAAAATAACAATGCTACTGCTCATACAGCAAGAGAAACAAGAGAATATTTGCAGGAAATTTTTGATAACAGAGTTATTAGCTTTGAACGTTGGCCACCTAGATCACCCGATCTTACACCGCTTGAATTTTTTTTATTTGGTCATATAAAAAAAAAAATTTATCGGAACCGCTTACATAATATGGATCAATTGAAAGAAGCAATAAGAAATGAAGTAGAGAATATTACAAATGAGCAATTAATAAATGTTTCTGAAAACACGAAAGAAACATTTTGTGGGCGCGAGAGCTAGCGCCTTTCACGAAAATTGACTTATTCAAGTAAATTTTTCAAAAAAAAGTTAACAAAGTTACGAATTTATAATGATGAAGCTGAAAGTGGCTTCCAGCTAAAATGACACACAATTCGCCCTTTAACTGGGAAGCGTTCCAAACAGATGCATGCGTAGCAGTACAGTCCATCTCATCAACAACTCGCAAATACATAGAGCATGTGTCTGTGGTATTGATCACATTCAGCTCTGCATTAGTGCCAGCATTTGTAATTAATTAGTGTTGTTACTACATAATTATGGGTAAATTATCGTTACAAATACGTTCTGTTTCACTGATCTGTTACGCCAATATGTTTCCGATGGTATTTCAAACTGTGTGCGGTACGTGAGCCTCATTATCTCTGGAAATTAGTACGACGGTCTGGTTTGATTGTAAACGCGTATATAGACTGACAGGCAGATGGACTGCAAATTAATATTTTGTAGAAACAATTCGTAAATTAAAAAAGAAACATACATTTTTTTATTGGTGATAATTGCTCTATAAATAAGTAAATAGTAACAGATATACTTAAAAGTATAAAGATTATTTTAATTATGTATGTGTTACATCCGTAGATCTTTTTCAAAATATAAGCATGCTTTATCATCGCGGCGAAAGTGGTGTAGTGAAAAAAATCTTGAAACACTTAATGCTACAAACTCTTCAGCAATCCTATACCATTTCTCCTATTTAAATAAGGTAAGAGTAAACGTTAATGTCACATATATGAAACTTAATATTGACTTGGCGCGTAGACAAAAGTTGATCACTCTAATTATGATTTTTTTTTATAACCTAAAATTATCGGCAGTTGCACAAGGTGTTTCATAACATCGATACACCCTTCAACCTTGTTTTTTTTTTTAATATAATACCTCCTATATCATTGTATTTTTAAAAATATCTAAATCTGTATTTTTAAAAATACAATAAAATAGTTAAATAGAGTTTTAGTTTTATATTGTTGGCTTAATTTGTGTTATTCTATATGAAAGCGGTCTTTTGTATAGATTCTGGTTAACGAAGGCTAATCAAGTCGACACTAGTACCAGAGTATACTAGAATTAAATATAATAATCTTTTCAATTCTTTGCCGTATTAATTGGTTTTTTTTATATATAAATCAAACTCTTGGGAAGCGGAATTGTTTTTATTTTATTTATTTAGTCAAAAAAACGTTTCGATGTATCCCATAACATCTTTTTCAATTTTTTTAATAACATCTGCAATAAACCAATTTAAAATTGTAAAAAACTTTCACTAATTAACAAAACAAAACAAACTAACAATAAAACGACAAAAAATTATTTTGAAAGATTATCTTGAGAGACTTATTTGGTAGTTATTTGAATTGTATGCACTAAATGCATGTAGTCATAAATGTTTTTATTACATATCATTGGAAAACGAAAATGTAACACACGTACACTGAGAGAAATATCCTTTTCATTTAAAAGAAATTGCATTAAACCAAAAGTTTTTGCGTTTTTCATATGGCCAACATGATTTGATGTTTTCTTGAAAAGAAATATAATTTTAAATAGGTCTCAGTCTATAACAGATTTTAATGTCATATGTTGACAGAAGCAACATCAAAATTAGCAGTGCCTAAATAATTTCGTCAAAAATCAAAATTTCATGTGAAAATAAAGGTCGAGAATGAACAACATCATTGACTAAGAATTGATTAATCTACGGCAGGGTGAAGATCAACCCAAAAGGCAAGGCTATAGGAAGAGCACTCACGGGTGATATAGTCTTTTTGACAATGCATTTCAAATGTAGTAGTTATCAATAAATTCTATTATTATTATTAAATTCACGCATTTCTTCGGAAATAATATATTTTTCGTTGAAACAGTTTATTCTTTTCTCGCCCATTTTACTAAAGAATTTGCTTCAAAAACAGCCCACCCTAATCAAGGAAGTATTTGAAAGTACAGTATAAAAAGAATTAACCCTAAGGTTTCAAAAGAATTTCAACCGAACTAGCAGAATTTTCCTCAACTGTCATTAGTCATATACACCAGTGCTATAGGTATAACTAAACTTCCTTCTAAACTTCTAAACGTCCTTACCGCAATTTCGCTTTATTTTCTTCAGATATTCATCTTTTCTAGTTAATTTTTGTTCTGTACTTAGGTCTACGTTACTCGCGGCCTAAAAACAATTTCCATGCTCGCGTTAATTATCTTCAACGCTAGCTTAGTAGGTATACCGGTCTCTCCAGTCGATAATGCAGCTTAACTGTCGGCCATACATCGCTATCTATGCGGTCGCATTACGCCCATGCAAGCTACAGGAAACAAACAAACACGACCGCGACATACGCAAACAATTCACCGCGATAAAATCTAAACGAGGCTTCCTTGATGGCAACGACCGCCATCGGCACGTTTACGGGGGCCCGCTTCGTGCCAGGGTCCGTGGAGTTATAGAAGGGCGGTAAAGAGGCCCAAATTTCCGCCCCCGCAGGGGGCAAGGGGAGCCTCCTCGGCTACACTGCCGACCTGAAACCGACCATAAAGTAAAATTTAATGGACTACGAACATGTAGAATGTCGGAGGGTGGAGGAGGTTCCAGAAAAAAGCCGGCTCGCTGGGAAAAGGGACTGAACTGGCGCTGTGGGAATCGCTTATTTAGCCCGGGCCGATTGTGAAGTGAATTATCTTCATGGTGAATTGATTTAAAACAAAGAGGAACCTTTAATGCAGTACTGTGGATGATTTAGATAAAATTGTTTCGACTGAAAATCGTTTTAAAGTGGAACTTGCTTTCTTTTAAGGTGCGTTAACAGTGAGTAGGGATCAACTGAATGGAAAAGATTCATATTATGTTGTAATAATACATTTCTTGGAAACTTGCTGTAAATGGAAAATAGCAGACAAGAACTCAAGAAGAAGAGTAGTAATGGAAAGGTCGATTGAAAATAGACATGAAAAATATCAATAACTAGAAAAATAGAATAAGACTTTATCCATCATTTTGTAATACATTTATTTATTTATTCAGGTTTATAATATTTTTTTTAATTAAAATTCGAGCAAAATGAAGAGCCTGATTGAAATAAATACCTACATAACTTGTAATGTGATACTAATAACTATTCCGACTCTGCTGGCGTTCTTGTTGATTTCGCTCGTGGAAAAATTGCGCGAAAATTAACAAGCATTTAAAATTTATGACAAAAATACTCCAAACTGTGGTACTGCTAATGGTGCAAACTTCTCCTAGACCCCACAGCACAAATTGCACTAAACTGGACGTACGCTTCGATAGAAAAGCTATCATCATCAGCAGAAACACTGAACTAGAACTCTAGTTCAGTGTTTTTGCTGATGATGATAGCTTTGCTATCGAAACGTACTGCTGTGTACTAAATGTACTAAATGAACTTGCAAAATGAATATTAAAAATGAAAAATTAAACCTTTAAACTAAAATATCTTCCCGAACAAAAATAAAAAATGATCTTATAACTATGATGTGCACACATCAATATAATAACAATTATTACCAAGCGAATTCCTTGGTGGACAAGAATTTTCAATTTATGCGAATCAAATTAACGATATAAAAATGTAATACAAAACGGCTGCAAAGATATACAAAATTACGTCTACTCACGCTAGCGTCTACCAAGGAACTGAGTGACAAGGTTGAACAGTCGTATACATACAAAAATCCTACTTTCGACTACGTGCAACGCAGCCGCTCAATTTACCGAAGAAAACTTAACAGAATAACCAATCAAGCAAACTAGCGAGCGCTAGACATTTAAATAAATGAAATTAATTTAAAAACAAACTGAACACTTAAATAACTAAATTAAACAATTAACTCATTAACTAAATTAATACAAACTATATTAATTGTGGAAATTTCTCGATACAATGATACAGCAGTTTTTAGCAAAACAATTATGCAACACAAAATACACTTGCGATATGTGGGATGCCACAGCAGTACGTCCAGTTTAGTGTGAGGGATCTGGGAGAAGTTTGCAGCATTTAAAACCTAAATTTCGCATATTAATCTCGACCGTTGCTGGAATTTGTGGGCAAAAAAATTATGCCAATTCTGACAAAAGGAATAACAATATATCAGCTCTACAGGCCGTGAAGGCCTAAGGCTTGGCTGGTTATCCGTCTCCATTCATTCCTGTCCTTTGCTTTCTTTTCCCAGTTGCAGACGTTCACTTTCCTTAGATCTTCCTCTACTACGTCGATCCATTTCTTCCTAGGTCTTCCTCTCTTTCTTCTACTCACTATTCCCCCTTTTAAACTTGCTTCGTGATTCGAATGTCTGGAAGTCTAGCTACGTGCCCCAGCTCTTATTACTGATGTTATGGGAGGGCTCTCATACAGCTCCAATAACTCATCGTTCTTCTCAACCATATTTCTCTATTTCTCTTTCTTCTTACCAAAAAATAGACTATTTTTGGAAAATTTGGGCAAAGATTTAGTGATAAAAAACATGAAACTACTACGAGTGCATATGCCAAATCTACCACGGAATGTAAAGCTATCAGCGGCTAAATTCTCAGGTGTCTCAGTCACAGAAGAGCCCCGACCGACGACTTCAACTGCTTGAAGATGGTGCAAATTCTGCAAGCACCGAAAATCAAGATATTCTTGCAAGTTTTGTGGTTCCTGTATTTGTTTGGAACACACAATACCATGCTGCGCCGACTGTGCAACAAAATTTGATTAACGAGATTTTGATGATGTTATTGTTATTGTCTTTTCCGTTTTTTTCAATTTATCATTTCTTTTGAGAACTTGCAATACATGTAACTTTTTTTTAATAAATGGGAACTCCCAAGTTAATATTTTTTTCACAACTATATTTACTCTTAGCAGTGCAAAATATACCAGGTTAACAAATGCATACCTGAAACTGGGTATATATTAATGTATTAGGGGAAAAAAAAAACATAGTTTGGGTCTGAGAGACCCAACTCGTCGAATGATGTGATTCTGAATCCACCCGTCAACCAGATGGTTAAACGATTTTTCCTTTATCATTGTTATATTTTCTGGTTATTCCATATTAATTTTACGTGCATAAACGCTATTTTAATTACCTTCAAAATATTTACGCAGTCCCCCTATTTTGTTTCCGTTTAAAAATACAACAACCGGCGCCTCCACCATCGTGTACGCTACATACAAACCCTGCGGGTGCATTCGCGTCACTGCACCAAATCCCATCGCTGTAAATATAGTTCGGGAGACACATCCGTTGCCCAAAACGGATTCTCCATTACGTAGACGGGACACGTTTCAGAATTAATTACGGCTCAAAAAAAAAGGCGGATCTAGACTGCAGTTCCAGTTTCGGAATTTTTCTCCACCGTCTACGCTGTCGCCATTTATAAATTAACGTCCGTCGACAATGCCGAAGCGCTGACCGTGTAAATTCAGTTGAATAGTCGAAAGTTTAGATGCGCCATTATCCTAAAACCGGGCTGAATCCCGTCGCCTAGACAAAAAGGGAACTTCCACGCAAGAGAGAAGAGACACGTGACAAGTTTAGAACTGGAGCGCCACAGCAGCGGTTAGTGCATTCTCGCGCTGTCTCTATTTACAATATGTACGGGTTGAAAATTTGTCCATTGTCTCTGGGAGTTGCTGTCAGTTTAGGCGACGCGTTGGTGTATTTGTTCTATGCACGTTTAGGCGTATGTGGAAGTTTCCGTGTGCTAGATTAAGCAAGGGATTTGGCTCATGGATTAAATCTATTCGTATCTCCCAATCAGTTGAATTGTTTATGCGTTTAGTTCCGGAAAGGTCATTTCAATTTCATGTCAGTTAAATACTAACCAAGCAGTTTCGAGTTTACAGTGAAGTGAGGAACACAATGATTGCAATAATGCTGCTAGAAAATGTGATGTTATATTGTGACCGGCATAAATATTGCAATATATGGGAAACTTTCAGCTAATATGGTCTATCTTTATAGTTATTTTTAACAAATTCAAAATTTACCTGAAGAGTATGCAACCGAGTATGCACTTCAACTTCACAATTATCCTATATTATGCTTTGAAACCTGTTTTAAATGACTCTAATGTATACAGGGTAATTTCAAAAAAAAAAACGGATTAAATCTCGTTTTTTGAAGAAAATTAAGCGAAACATGATATTTGGATATAACGTTGAATTTGAAACAACATTTATTAATAAAAGAATCGTCTAAACTCAAAAGCTGAGATACTTTACTCTTAGCGTAGTTTCATATTTTTGACCTTCATTCATTCAAGTTAGGGTGGGCACTTGATGTCCGGGCACTTGAGCTTGGTCCTCATTGTACCATCCCTATTGATTCTCCCTTATTTCCACTCGAGCAGCTTGGTGTGCTCTATAAAGCCCAGTATCTTGCCCAGTGGAAACTTGAGGACCTTCGAGGGCTCAATAGATCTCTCCCGAAATATTTCTGCCTGAGTACCTTTAGTTCCTCACATGTGCAGATTACATGTAAACTCGTTTCGTCCTGCAGTTCGCATCTTCTACACCACGGTTCGCTTACACGGCCTGTGTTGTATAGATGCTTTTTCAAAGGGCAGTGTCCAGTTACCAACCCAGTAATGGTTTTAACTTCTTTCTTACTGCGCTTGAGTAGGTTATCAGAGAAACTACCATCCCCATCCCCTATCAGCGTTTTGGTATGGAGATGACCTTCAGTCGACCTCCATTTCTTTGTACTTTCTTTATCTAACCAGGTCCAGATCTCCCTTCCTGCGGAATCTTTAGTAATCTCACATACGGGCTCTGGACCCATGAAGTGTCTCTTAGAGCGCTCCTTGGCTAGTTCATCGGCTATTACGTTGCCCTTTAAATCCTCATGTCCCGGCCCCCAAATCAGAGACACCGCGTTGTCTCGTGCCAGTACATTGAGAGATTGTTTGCAGTCCCTAACTAGTTTTGACCTAGTTACAGGGTTCGAGACTGCCTTAATGACAGCCTGGCTGTCAGTCATTCCCGACGAATACAATTAAATTACGACCTTCCCTCGTATACAATTAAATTTTTGGCAGATTTGATTAGTGTTATTTTAGTTTCAAGACATGCAGAGGTAATTTATTAGAAAAAAAAGATTCACTAAATTCAAAGACAATAAAATTTCTCATATACTGCGCACTTTCTGCCGGTCACTGTATATGGAATTACGCCATTCCAGCAATAAGAATTGTGGCTATCAAAAGGTCCATTCTTCGTAAATTCAGCTTCGTCCATTCACATAATATTTTCTAAAAAGCTATTATACGGTACTGCCTCGTTAAAATAAATTAACAGAACTGTTCTCCCTTCTTGTGGTTTTGTTCTTTCAAATGTTGAACCAGGTGGAACGAATACGGCTTCATTTCATGCTTCTTTAAAAGTGCATTGAATCCTTTGACATTTCGGATTCCAAAGAAGCTTGTCTCAATAGTACTTTTGAAAGCGCTCGAAAGTAAGCCATAATGACCATTATTGTAATATAACTATCGGACACTAGGCTTTCTTTTTCGTATTATAGCTCTGAGCCATTGCTTTGTGAATTGATTTTTTATTGTTTCTAAATAGCATCGGAATTTCATAGATGTAATCGACGCCAAAGGTAGTACGCTCAGCTCTTTAAATAACGGACGGCATGAAACAGGCGCTGATACACCCAATATGCATCGAAGTATTCGTTTTTGTAGTAAAAATTGTTTTTTTGCAGCCATCATATATTCCCAAAACACAGTGCCGCATCGCAGAGTAAAAAAGTGTAAGTGATTATAAACTCACATTATCACGAAGGCATTTAATACCAAATAACGCAAAAGTAAGTTGTCGTTGTAATTATGCACAATGTCGATCCAATTTTAATCGTGAATGAACCTGATGCCCAGAAATGTGCAGGTAATGCGGTAATGTGAAAGGTATGTATGCTAATATCAGCTTAAAATTAGCTTTTGCTATCAGTTTATAGGGTTGTAATTTACACAATACTCGGATTCATATGTTGTAAACAGGTAAACCCTAATCTTTAAATGAGTAGTCAAGTAATTATCATTACAGGATGATTGATTTTTTTTTAGTTGGGATATACTTGATGAAATACTTGGACGCGAACGGACACTCTAAAGGCGGGTGAGCAGCTAATTCTCTGGGTCAGCTTGGACGTTCCATTTGGACCCTCCAGTAACGGTCATAACATGGAATGGTATTCTAGCCAGGATTCTTCTCAGGAAATTTTATAGCAAATTCTCGATGATTATACAGGTCAAAGTATGGATTTATATTATTAGAGGCGTTTATATCGATACATTTTTAGGTATACACTTTGTGGAAATTTGATATTTCTGAGGTATAAAAATTGTTATATGATGTTCACTACTAAACATCGTCTTTTGTAGCCACAACCAGAATGAATATGTACTAACAGTAACAGTTACCTGTCTTCGATCGTTATCGCAGTCAGGTAGACCAACATGGAATTCAAATGTATAAGCAGTAACTGACATTAAGATGTCTTTGGTTATTCTAGTTTGAGGGAATACCGCTAATGTTACGAATAAACATTCCGAAGAATGAAAAATCTCCCCGAGCAAAATATAATAAAAATATTCTAGGTAAGCTTGAATTAACAACTAAAATAAAGTTTACATTATATATACGGCTATAACTAAAACCTATTCCTAAAATGGTCAATCTTTATAGTCATTTTTAACAAATTCAAAATTTGCCTGTAGAGTAGGCAACCGGGTATGCACTTTAACTTTCAATACTTCTTTATTTGGCTTTGAAACCTGTTTTAAATTACACTCCCGTGGTAAAAATTTTAAGAATTTTAAGGGTTATAGAATTTCTTTACAGAACTTGTAAGATGTCTAAGTAAATTTGTATTCATAAAAGTAGGTGATACATAAAATAAATAAAAAATTATTATTAAATGCTTTAAACAATTTCTGCCACAATTATGTGTTAAATTTACATATATCTATTAATGATAGACTATTAGAAGTTATCACGAATAATGGGGAATCTACACATTACTGGTCATTATTCGCTTTTTTATTTATTTAAAACAGAGCGTCTAAGTTTTTGTCGGGGAGTGTATATTCCATACCCTGTTTCCATAGCAGTATGTATATTTTAAGTTAAATCTGTGTGAACAGAACTATATATGTTGTTTACTTCAAAAGGTCGACAGCGTCACCACCTGTGTCAATGATAATTTCACTTTTTATATACATGTGTGTTTTCTGTCGGTGCAGCGCGCCGCATTTTTGTGTAAGCAAGAACATAACTTTGCACACAACTTTTGTTTTCGAGACGCCAAATGGACACTTTCCGCCTAGCCACGAACAAGGTCGCTTCAGTTTTATTTAAAATAATTGCACCGTTAAGTGTTAAATTAGGGTAGTAAAAATAGAATATTTGGGCAAATAAATTATATTTAAAAATACGGTATCTCAAACCCTGTAACTAGGTCAAAACTAGTTAGGGACTGCAAACAATTCCTCAATGCACTGGCACGAGACAACAGGGTGTCTCTGATTTGCGTGCCGGGACATGAGGATATAAAGGGCAACGTAATAGTCGATGAACTAGCCAAGGAGGGTTCTAAGAGACACTTCATGGGTCCAGAGCTCGCATGTGGGATTACTAAAGATTCCGCAAGAAGGGAGATCTGGACCTGGTTAGATAAAGAAAGTACAAAGAAATGGAGGTCGACTGAAGGTCAACTCATACCAAAACGCTGATAGGGATGGGATTGGTAGTTTCTCTGATAACCTACTCAAGCGCAGTAAGAAAGAAGTTAAAACCATTACTGGGTTGGTAACTGGACACTGTCCTCTGAAAAAGCATTTATACAACACAGGCCGTGTAAGCGAACCGTGGTGTAGAAGATGCGAACTACAGGAGGAAACGAGTTTACATGTAATCTGCACATGTGAGGAACTAAGGTACTCAGCAGAAATATTTCGGGGAAGTCTATTGGAGCCCTCGAAGGTCCTCAAATTTCCACTGGGCAAGATACTGGGCTTTATAGAGCACACAAGCTGCTCGAGTGGAAATAAGAGAATCAATAGGGATGGTACAATGAGCATCAAGCTCAAGTGCCCGGACATCAAGTGCCCACCCTAACTTGAATGAATGAATGAATGAATGAACGGTATAATCGGTGGGATGTATAATAATGTTAGGAAGGCTCAAGACACTACCGAATAAAATACTGGGGAGGAGAAAGGAATTTGCCCAATTGATATTGAAAAATCGCAAGAAATAAAATTGAATAAATATAAGGAATATAAATTACAGTTCTATTGCTTTCGTACTTTCTTTTTGATCAGCCTGAGTAGTTCAGTTTAAGTTTATGGCCTTTGTTGGTGAATAATCAGGCTAATTAGTTTTGTAAGTTGATGTTCGTCATTTGTATTCACGTGAAGGTGTAAAAATAACCTAATATCAAGTAATAGATTTGTTTTTTTTTATGTTTATTTATCTCGTTTTATTTGAATTATTTCTCAGTCTTTTGTTGCATTCATAACTATTTATGTGTTCTTATATCAACCTCCAGTATCTAGGGGAAGCAGTAAAGAAACAAATAAGCATTTTTGTAAAGCAAGTAAAAGCTTTCTTTATTACGTTGAGTTTTTGCTCGTATGTTTGTTAGCTAAGGGATTTATTGGTTATTATATTTCATTTATTACGGAATCGGAATTTTCCAAACATTCTCCCCTAAATTCACGGGGATTGTTGAGAAACCTGTGGCGCCCAAAAGATTAGGCACTCATATTTGCACGAACAAAGAGATTTTTAAAAGCACCTTCACAATATGGCGTCTTACGCAGGGCTCATCTAACGCGCTCATTACAAGGTGCAATAAAACCATTACAGGCGTTAAAAGTAATATTCCTCTATCTTGAAATGTTATATATTATTGTGATTTTCCCGGGTAATGTTTTTACAGAAAAGAAGAAAAAAAATAACTAGGTAAATAAATAACTTTTTAATTAGATCTGCCTTTTCTTTACAGATACCTTCCTATAATGATAGACACAATGCAATCCCAACCCACTAGATGGCTATAAAATACCGTATATGTCCAAGATATCTAAAGTTTACCACTCCAGATCATGCGCACTAGTGATCGCCCCTCTTACTAACCAATGAGTAGTTATATCTTTTTATTATTTTTTTTCAGTTACGAACGGCAGTTACGGTGGCTGTACGACTCGGTTCTCTTAAATCACTAACTTGTTTATTATTATGCCTTTACTTTGTTAAATATTGAATTTATAGTTTAATTCTTAATAATTCAATGTATCAAATGACTTTCATTAATAAAACAGTGTAATCATTAATAACATGTATAATTTATTAATAAGTTTATATCAGAAACATGTAAATAGTATGAGAACTCTTACTCAAGGTGAGTATAGTTATTTGGAATGTTCAAAACAAATATTCTCAATTATCCAGTATAATTTTAGATTCGTTAATTCAAATAGTAACTTTTAAAATATCCCGCACTATCATAAGAGAATAGAAAACCCACCAACCACGTCTACCAACTTATAAAAACTCAAAATTTCAATATCACAAGAAATAGCAGTAACCTCAAAATATTATAGAAGTTATATATTCATTTATACAAAAATTTAAACAATGTTTTGACCAGATACCTCGTTTATCGGTTTATACAGACGCCAGAGTACCTCCAAATGGGATCTCCTTGTAGTGACAATCCAGATTAGCTCGTATATTCACATAAAAGGTTCAGATCAGGGAAATAACATCGGTAGCACAAAAATTCAGGGAAACAAACCTCCTTCGTTACATTCAGGATGTATGATTAGACTCAGAACAGCAAACACATGTACGATCCCATGTAGAACATGCACCCAGGTGGAAAATTTCTTATAATGTCGAACAATCCTCACGTTTCTTCTGTATATTTTCAGAAGAGAGTAATTACATGAATTTACATAGAAGCTCCCTTTCAAAACCAGATATAACACAGGAATATCACTTAATTCATTACACTTGATAAAAATACAAACAACCTTTTCTACAGGATTTTTTATCAACAACTTCGTCACCAAGGATTTTCATCATTTTCTCTCAACGAATTACATTGGGTCACTACCCCATTCAAGGTAAGGTGAAAACCTAGGATATCAGGATATCGTACAGTTGCCAGATGATAAATATATCAATTTCCACGATACCAATACGATCCAATCCAAATTATACTGGACTTACAAACAGGTGCGTACATAAAATAATAATCACATTTCAATATGGTTGATAGTTTCCTCTTATGAAACACAGCATTTAATATATATTCTGTCGCGTTTTACACTTGCTTACCTTAGTATAGGAATTCACTAGAGTGGACTGTCTTTTAATGACCTAGAAGTATAAATATCTTGAAATGCTATATATATTCTGTTCGCGTTTTATATTGCTTATTCTTTAGGTATTGGCAATTCCACTGTCTCTTAATGACCTAGAAGGGTTGTATGTAGTAATATTTATACTTGAAAGCGTTGTAATGTTTGATATTAAAACCGAACATGTAATAGAAAATCCACAAAACGTAAGAACATAAACGAGATCCATTCAAAGGAAATCAATAAAAATGTATCCCCATTCAGTTCGTTCCTGATTTGATACACTTTACACTCGATGTAGCCCACGCTACAATTATCGACGGGGAAAAAGGCCTCTTCCCTTTCATCTACGCCTCGTGCGTTCGCATGTAGGAAGCACAGACGAGGAGAACTGCGCAAAAGAAACAAAAGCCTTATCGAAAAGAACCCCGGCAGCAGTGGAAGGAATTAGGATAGTGGGCGTTCGAATACGGTGGGTAGGGTCGATCCGATAAGGGAAGCTCACAGATGAGAGAGAGAGAGAGAAAGAGAGTTTTACGGGCGACTAAGTTCGCAGGGTATCAGAGAGTACCGGCGTCGATATCGCATTTTAAATTTCCAATGCCCGGATTAGCGCGCCCGACTGTCACAATCGTTCTTCATTGTGATTTTTCCCGTATTCGGCGACAGGATTGAAAACAGGGTAGAAAGTCCTCTCTTCCGGCATATAACACGATAGATGATCTCTTACTCGGAGATTTGGCTTTGCAATTTTCATCACGTATGAAAGGGAGCAGTTTTCAGCATTGCAGAACTGGGTTTATAAAATCCACGAGTGGGAAAGATGTGATAAGGTGTCAATGTCACAAGTAAAGTAAAATAATAGAATATTAAATGGGTGGGTGACCACAATGAACTTCCTTTTCAAAGTTCGAGGCCGTCAGTGATGGGCAAGATAGGGATAGTGAATATTTTTTTTTACAATGACTAAGATACAGTTGTAACGATTCAGGTTCACATAAAATAAATTGTTTTAGTAATTTGTCAATCACATTTAGAATTATAATTAAGAATTTAAATGTAATTTTTATCAATTTATTTTATTCATTAATTTATCACTTATATCTAGTTTTCGAACGTATACATTTGTACATTGCTTCCTGAAGATACCTGTTTGTAATGTCAATGCTTTTTTGCTTTCATTTTATGGTATATATGGATATTCCGACTCTGCTAGTGTTTTTTTTTTAATTTCACTCGTGGAAATTAATAAGGATTCATCACCTGCAAATTTTGCATAGTTATTTCGGCTAGAGCTGGAATATGTGGGCAAAGGAATTACACCAATTCTGACAAAAGGAATACCTACAGTTTAAATTGTTTGTGGCAGTTCAACTACCTACATTTTAATAGGTATTTCCATATACGCTGTATATTTTGGCCTCAGCTAATTTATAAGCAAGACCGCATAGGTATGCGGTTGTGAGGTCACAACCAAAACTGAAAAATCTCTCTTATTGTATTGTCCAGGGCAAAAGCTAGGGCAATCCAGAAAGTTCTGATTCACGGCTGCCCTCATTTTGAAATAGGCGTGAGACTTATATTTTGCATGAGAAATCTAGACAACTAGAACGTACTGCGATTTCGAAACTCGAAAATCTCTGGTAACTACTTGCTCGATTACTGTACTGTTTATTTACATGTATGTATATATTGCAAGGGTGATATTACACTGCGACCTAAAAGATCTATTGTGTCCCCTGTTCTTGCTGTTTTACAGCAGGCCTTCCAATCCTATTCCTTTTAGAAAGTGTAGAATATCGGAAGGCCCTAGGTTAGGTAAGTCTCCCTCTTCGACTTCACGTGCCCCCAGGTGCAACGCCCTTGAGTTGCACTGTGCTACGCAATTTTAGAGGGGATGGATACTGTTCCCCAATCTACTCCAGTTGTTTTGCTTCTCCCTTTGTTCCGTCCTTGTGAGGTATTCTCACTTTGGAAGTGGAAGGCCTCTTATGGAGGTCCTGCTCCAATTCCTGTTTATTAGCGGTGCCGTCCCGCTAATAAACGTCCTTTCTCCATGGTTGACCCCACAAGTAGCTAGGGAAGAAAGGGTCCACCTCCACAGAGCCTCGCATGCAGAGGTAAGGCTAAATACAATGGGTTGCGCCAGGTGCCCCCAAGGTTGGACTAGTAGACTGGCCTTCTATCCAGTCACGCATCCTGTCAGCCTAGTCCGCCATCTTAGGATTTAGGTTTTTATAGAGGTTGTCTCCTCTCAGTCCGTGCAGTTAAGCCAAGACCCCCCATCCCTTTCGGGACCTGGTTTAACACCTGGGCGAGGGGGTAGTGGTTCACGGCAACGGTCTTCATTCACCCTGCTTCAGTTTTAAGTAGAGAGGACGAATTTATAGCCGCCACTAACCATCTCGTCTTGAGCGAAACCTGACAAGTTGGTCTTTCTCCTATCTACCACTCCAGGGACGCGCCTGTTAGGTACTCCCAACCCCCAGATTTACATGTAACTTTTTGCACTTTTTGTGTATATATTATAATGCTACAAGGTACCACACAGCCCGAATAAAATTTTCTTCTCTGTAGATATAATGCTTCAATTAAATCAGTAAAATCCAATTTTACACACCCTACTGTCATCTATATTATTTGCTTTTTGATCATAAACATGCCCTCTCAAATGCCAGAGGGCATGCGGGGTGAAAATTTCTGACTCCAAACTCTAGAAGACGCGATAGTATTAAAAAAAATTACGAACAGATAGATACTCTCTTTAATTCTTCAGTACCACCCCGGACGCTATGGTGGAATGTTGCTTAAATGTCCACTACTCTGATATTCATATTTAAACTGCTTAGTTTAAGTGAAATAGTGTGCATGACACTCTGGTGTCTAAATTATGATCGACTTTGTACGATAAAGAAAATATTTAAGTGCAAACAAATGTGGTTTTATTTAATAGATGGTTTTATATAAATAGCCGTGCAAACAACGCAGATAAGAAAGTAAATATCTCAGGTACGTAAAATGGGTTGGCTTAGTTAGTAACAAATACGTTTCTAATCAGTAATTCCAAGTTTTGCAATATAAAATCATCATAGAAATCATCACGTTTAAAATTAACTTACAAAAATTCCGCGTTTTAGAGACTTTCATCTGAATAATTCTGTGCTTAAAAGACAGGTAAATCAGTATGTGCAACATTTAATGGTAAAAATTACTGGGTATTCGATTTGTGACGCGAATACATATTAACTAGTAAAATTAGAACTGCTACCTTATAAAAGTGTTCCATAAGTGGTCGCAAACCGGCTTAGCGGTTGTTTAGAAAATTTCCTAACCTAAAATTACGTAGAACATAACGAAATAAAATTTCTTATAAGTATATTAAAATTTAGATTAGAATTAAAATAATAGGTTTATCTTATAGGTAAGGGGGAGAGGGTGGGGAGTTGAAGGGAGTAAATCGGCAAGCATCAGAGCATCAAGTCTGGTCAGGGCATCAAATGGGGGCTTTCGTATTTCTGAATACGGAGAATGGCTCAGGACAGGAATATAGTCGTTGGAGAAAATTACCCTACAAATATGTAGGTAAAAATTAATATGATAAATTTTGGTTTAACAATTAACTATCATTTTCAGATTTGGATTAAATAGGATTTAATCAAAATAGCCGTTAAAAAAATAATGAAATTACTCGAGACATGTCCGTCTCTTACGTAGGTTGGCTAGTGAATGCTTTGAATTACGAAAATCTAACAGACATCAATTGCGATTGTCTTCGCAAGGGCTCCAAACTGCCTCAGAAAAGTCCGTTAATTTCACTGGTGTGAAGGAATAGGATATTTATATTTAATATATGAGAATGCCCATGTGACCAAATGGAACTGTGAACTGTTTAAACTAAATTGAAATAAATAATTGTTATAAAATTAAGGAATTACCTTGCATTCATTATAAAATAAAAGCAGGTGTGTGCATGAAAAAATACACTTTGAATTTTACAAAACAAATTACTACACTTAATTAACAATCTTATAATATTAACTGTACAATAAGTATGCAACCTCGCATACACGTCAATTGCTGCCAAAACCGAATTCCAGTAATTTTCCCTGTTCTTTTTGTTGACATATCAAGGAACTTGGATTACAATTACATATAAAAGCTTTTTCAAAACTAAACTTAAGTAAAATAAACACATTGTAAAAAAAATAAAATTGTTCTTTCGAACTGAAACTTGATCCGGCTTTGAAGACCACAGCTCAACAGCCCGGAAAAACTTTTCATTTAGATTCCGACCGTGAAAGCCTACGTAGCAGTTTGACATTATAAATAATCAAGGTTTTTTAAAAAACGACGATATTTCTGTATTGTAAAAGGAATAGCTTTTTCTCTTTCCAGTAGTATATAGAATGCTTTTGTTGGAGTGGTTTTTAATGCAGATAGGTATCAAAATTAATACTGTCTATGTGATATTGTAGTATTGCTGCAAATGATTTACGATATTTGAAATAGAGTCATTGTTTGAGTTTATTTGTAATTTCCTAGCATGCTTGGCTTGTGTTAGACTGAATTCTGTTCAGATATTGTGAACGAATATTATTACAAAGAGGAGGAATATTTCAATTGTTTTTTTTTGTATTTAAATTTGATACTTTTGTATAAATTTGTTGTATGTGAACATTACATTGTTGTAACCCCAGTGACCAACTATATTTATTTCATATTTTATAAATATTTAAAAAATATTAAATCTTTCTTGAATATTAGTTATATTAATGTAATATGCATAAAATATATTATAGAAAATATATTAGGGAAAACATTTAAAAAATATATATGTTATGTAGCATTAATAATATTTTATTGCAAATGTTTTCTCAATATATTTTTCATAACTCTGCAAGAATATTTTGCTTTGTATTTCTGTAAATATTTATTTCATATAAAAAAAAGATTGAATTTTTGCTTTTGTACATTTGGTGCGTAGGACGAATAATATAAAATGGGTAAAATATGCATACATATTAAGTAGGTATGTACCTATTTAAAATGATAGTTTAAAGATTAAATTAGATAATATATATCTAATATGATTTAATTAGTATCTAAGTTGAGCGCTGTAACTTTTTTATTAATATATTTGCGTTTTGTATTATATTATTTGTAATATTTGTAAGTTGCGAACGTCAACACAACACCTCTATTCAATACGGCGCCGGTGTTATATGATTTAGTATTGTTTATGCGTCTATGGATTAGGTACATAGAATGCATACGCGCACGTGCGTATCATCAACGTTTTCATTCGTTTGTCCGTTACATGTTATAGTTTATAATAGTATACGATTAGGTCAGATTAGGGTTAACTGTGTAATTAATTGTTGCGGAGTGTGTTTTAGTTTTTGTGGTGACTACGAGGTAAGCAAAACTTTGAACATGTCATGGCATTTATAAGATAATTGGAATGCTCAATATCGCTATGTACAGAAATCGTTTAATAATATAATTGTAGGAATTTTATGTATCATATATGTACTTCTCTACCAGATAAATTGTTAGTTGATTTGCTTAAGAGATTCATCTCGGTAGACAAGCGTGATAACCTCAAATAGAGGTTAGAATACGTTGTGTTGTTTTATTGTTTGTACGTAGAATGTTTTCAAGTATTATGAAATAAAATAAAAATAAGTATCGTAAGTATTAGAATGTAACTACCACTCCAATTATTGTAAATGCTCCAAATGTATTAGTAGCTGTTGATAATGTTGTACGATGTTTTATTCATGGTGTGATATGAAAAAAAGCCATAGGGTTGTACCTGGCACCAGCCAAGGCTAGACTTAAAAATGAGTATTTTTCATTTTTATTGGCTTATTCAAATAAAATGATAATAAATACGTTTGTTTTTTATTTAGAACGCTTCAATTAAAAAATAGTGATTAATTTGATAAACCTTCAGTATGCCTTAAAAGATGCCAAAATTATTGATTATTAACTTGTATGGTGAGTGTGAAAAAACAAGTTCTTGCCTTTTAGACAACTCTATGTATGTTTCAACTTTTCATTATCGACGTTATACATTCTAAATAATCAAGAACAATTTTAGTTCATTTTGACAAATTAAATAGATTGCATAAAAAATCTCAATTTTCATATAAATATTTTACAAATATTTTAGAAAAAATATAGCGCTTACATTAATTTTAAAATATGGAATAAATATTTTAATTGAATATTTTATCTATATTTAGAAAAAAATATGAAAAATATATTCAAAAACCTCTCACGAAAAATATTTATAAAATATATTTTGAAAAATATCTATGTAATATTTCTGGCTGTTATGGAACTATTATTGATGACAGTTCAGTTAATATAAATATTAATTAGAATTAAGATTAGTTTTGGTATGGTTCCACATAATATTTAATACAGAAGGTTTCTGGTAATTTCCTTTTTTGTTTTTTACATGTATTGATTAAAATATTTAACACAAAAAGAATCAATTTTGTTTTCATGTAAATAAAATTACTGGACAGGACATGATCATTTATTGTCGATACTTCCTTTGAGAGGGTGAACTAGGATGTTTTTTTTATTGCAGCAAAAACAAAATCAGCGCCAACTTTTCGACTGATCCACCGATAGCGTAAAACAAGTTCTAGCACAGTAATTTAAAGGTCTTATATACGAAATTGTAAAGAGAAGATGATATTCTTAAACGAATTGTTCCTCTTTGTTCCTAAATTGTATTCTTTGCGGTTCACCACGAACACGATAGAACAAATATTCTGTTCAAACACCTCTAACCGTTTACAAGCAACATAATCTTTTATTTTCTCTTCGTTATACCGCCTCAGGGGCAGATACTATCCCGATAAACATCATCCATACAATCCGATGACCGGACATAACAATAAAATTTTATTTTTCGCTTTTCCTGGATGAACCAATCGGATCCTAATCCCCCCGTACAACACTTCAGTTCGTTTACACGACTGTTATCACACCCATGGCAAATTATAGCGCCTCACACACGAACGACGTGCGAACGCCAATTCTTCTGTTTACATTCCGTCAATTTTCCCCCCAACGCCTTCGAACGGCTACGAGAGACAGAAGGGGCTGTTAGGGGTGGAGAAAGTGGGCGACTGACGCCTTGATGGAGACGGCTGAGATTTCCGGGGGATAAACTTTCGGCTTAATTGCGATTCGGACGGCAGAGCGGTGTACAATCTAGCGGTTGGCTTTTAATTTATGCCGGGATTTTGTTCAAGATGTCCCGAGAAAATAGGTCGAGAGGTAAGTGGGAGGGAGGGGATTGTTGTTCTTGTTTAATGTTTGTCTGTTTCGGAATTGAAATCGCAATAGGGCGAATTAGGGCAAATTGAATTAGCTGGGTCTGGGATTTTCGCGAATATTCAAAGATTCACGCTTTTGTGATTCCTTTCCGTATATCTAATAAGCAAAACGATTTTGCAGAATTGTAAATACAATTAACATTTTTCCGTTTGTTTGCTTTGAACTAAATTGAAATAGTTTCTGTTTGGCAGAGCAAGGCAAATCTGACCTTTACTTATTTAATTAAAGGAGGTCTTAATCTCTACACAGTAAAAATTTTTTGGTAAAATTCCTGTACGATCTTGAAGCAGTTTTGTGCCCCTAAAACCGTACAGGTATTTTACTTTTAGAAGTAATATGTTTAACTATAAGTCATTTTTCGAATGTGTTTTCTTGTAACCTGGAATTTTCATAATAAAATTTCGAAATGTGGATAACTTTTCCAAGATTTTTTTCTTGTAGTCTGGACTACTCACAAGTAAAAATTTCTAAAATAGTGGTAATTTCCATAAAAAAATTACTTGCTTACTTGAAAAGAAAAATTCAGTATTTCTAATTTTTGTCCTAACAAAAAGGAAATATCGTTGAAATGACAATTTTGTGATACATTGACTACATTATATGCTGATGATATTACCTTAATGGCTGCAGGTAATGACAACATACTGTTGGAGAGTATGTGTAACACTATGTTAGACACTGTTACCACATGGCTGAATAAAAACTACTTGTAAATGAAAATAAGAGTACATACTGCTGTGTAGTGATTGAATTAATTGAAAATGCAAAATGAATTTTAAAATGAAATACAAAATGGCAACAAAGATATACAAAAATTCGTCTACTCAGGTTAATAGTCGAACAAGGAACTCCTTAACAAAACTCTGCAATTGTTTTTCTTCCGAAAATCCCCTCTCAAAAACGTACAACGCAGTGGTATTAACAATACAATGACAAAATTCAATAGAATCCGCATTAAATCAAAACAAGCAAACAATAGACATTTAAATGAATGGAATTAATTTAATAAACTTAACACTTAATTAAATAAATCATACAATTAACTCTTAAACTAAAATTTATACAAAACAAAAATATAATTGTGAAAATTTCTCGGTCAATTTAAATCAAACGAACGGAGTAATCATAACAACAAAACTATGCAACTTAAAATACACTCAGCGGTAACGCGGGTTATCTAACCACAGCAATATGTAAGATTTCACCTTCCTCAATATATTACTACTTTTATTATAGGAATTTTATTTAAAATTGAAATTAAATAATAACGAATTTACTTCATCTGACAGCAGTAAACTCCTGGGACTTTGGTTTGACGAGTTACTGAATTGGAAGATTCATTGCGGAAGGCTCCTGAATAATCTCAATTCATTGTACTTTTTATTTCGTAATTTAAAACACACAATATCAGACCAGATGCTATTAAATATGTATCATGCCTAATATGTTTACAGCAGATTAAATTATGGCGTTATATTTTAGGGAAATTCCACCTTAACATATGATCTGTTTGTATGCCAAAAGAAGTTTATCCGTTGTATTGCTGGATTAAAACCGACGCAATCATGCCGATCGATTTCTATTTCATATAAAGTGCTAACCTTACCGTACATCTTCATTCATGCACTAGCATATTTCATGCACAATAATAAAACAGAGGTTCAGGCAAATTGCGAAGGATATACAGTGTATCGAAAAATCTGGATAATTGTAATAAAACATCGATCAACATTAGAATGATAAAAACACCAAAAATTGAAATTTGGTTATATTAAACCATACCAGATTAACTATCAACTTATACATCTAAATCAGATTTCAAACTGATATGCATAACTTCACGACTCGCTTCCGTGGCCTTATATTCCCATCGTTACAGAGGACATCCATAAGTATGTGAAAGATCTTATATTGCATTTACAAAAAAAAAGATAGTTGATTGATCGGTAATAAATTAATATTTCCTTTTTCGTCATTCGGTATACCTCTACGACTACCCGATATCCCATGATACTAGATTTTGGGTGATACCTGAACTATTATTATTTATTTTCTGGGCTCCGAAATTAGGTAAGAAGCCTTACTTTGTACGCATTAGTCACATTTCCAAAAGCCTATCTAATCAGTTCATGTTTTTGTTATTTATAATGAAGTTATTTCTGTATGTCTGTACATCTATTTACAAATTATTTGACGGATCGATTTCAATATGTTCATCTCTGCAATGGCGTTAGTTCTCTGAGGATCGTAATCTTCGGCGTACTCCAGGACTCTATACTGGGGCCAGTGTTGTTTTCCACTTACAGATTTAAATTAGCCTCAGCAGTACGTCGCTCTAAATTACATAATTATATAGGTTATTTACGTTTCTTTTGCGGCTGATGATGCTGATCAGGCGCTAGAGCAGATGAAAAAAGATTTGGCGTCTGTGAAATTATTTGCAGAAGCACATGACCTAAAGTTAATAAGCCGAGCGTAATGGTGTTTCTTCGAGAAGTAAAGACCTATAATAATGCCGCTATGGTGATTGGCAATAGTAATTCTGCATGAGGTAACATATAAATTAAAACGGTTTTATCCAAGGGCTGATTTAACATAAGCAAAATATAGGGTACTACTAAAAAAAAAACATCAAGTTAGCTTGGGCTAAAGTTAAGCAAATTTTCAAAAATACAGTAGACACCTATGCATAATTATATTGATTTTAGTTTCACTGTTGTATCAAGTTAAGTATGTATCTATAAAATATGAATATCTAAAGCAAATGCGTATAAAAACTACGCGTTAACCGAAAGCTTGAGAGCTGTTGTTTACAAAAGCGTTAATAACAACGTTGTTATTTCAGATAGACGTATAGCAGTTGTTTCGAACAGAATTATATACATTTGTTTTGTCCTAACCCGACTCCCTAGTTTAGTTTTGTTATGTCCCCATATTTAGATTTAAGTTCCTTCAGTTCTAAGAAGTTAATAGTGAAGACATCTTTCTCTTTTTCGATTCTTTCTTTATTCTGCCAGACACCGTCTTCATTTGTAATTTAGTACCACTAGAGTTCCTTTGTATACCACACGCAATCACTTTTGTAACCCCACCAAGGGAAAATGGTCAGTGTAACAAGGAACTACTAGTTCAAAACCATATTGTAATAAGCAGTTCTGTTCCTTCTACATTTGTAAATATTTTACTATGTAAATGTATGAAATTACAAAAAAAATGGTTTTGTGTGTTTTGTTATTTAAACACATCAACGTAGAAGTAACAAATCAAGGACCAACGCATCACAAAAATCTGCAGTAGTTTATATAAAGTGGTGTCACTTTTCCAAGTAGAATTTAAAAATGGAATAATATATAGGCCGTTCCATTGAAAATAATGGAATTTCCTACTTTTAGCGCACCTTGTATAGTGAAAAATATTTTTAGATTACGCAGCATTGAATTCTGTAGAATTTTTGTCTATGTGTATAAAAGCCTTTTTCCTAAAATGAAAAATATCAAAGATAGAACTGTAATCAGACTCAGTCTTCGGTGGAACATCCTGTAAATTTCGTACTTTTTTAAATACTTTTTCAGAACCGAAATGACGAATACACAATGAAAAATCAACAATTCTGTATACATTATATCTGAGCTGCTATAGTACTGGTACTTCCGTTAAAGAAAGCCCAACTTCTTTTAATTAATGTTGTAGATTGTTGTTAAGAAAATAATAATAAGTATTTATCCTTGAAACCGAAATAAACAGCAAAAAAATCAATTTTACTAATTAGATTTTGAAACGTTCACTCCAAAAACTCGGCTCAGTTCCCTGGCGATTTCTTCAAACTCCACACGTAAGCTGTCCTGAGCTTTATGCCCAAAACAGGGCTCGTAAAATTTATATATCCGTAGACGGTAATTGTAAATAGCGAAGATTGGCGAATCTACTCGACCTCACCATCCACCCGTAGGAATATCAATTTCGGCGAACTTTAATAAATGTTGCGATGTTTGTGTTTCGCGGCAGTTTCATTTTTTAATATATTATCCGTTGTTCGTGTCGTGTCATTACGTTTGCGTTTTGACGTGTATATATGGTGCGGCGGTATTTCTCTGAAAAAGACGGAGCGGCGCGGTGCCCGCAGTCGTTGATGTGAGGAAACTATTACGGTTGAACGCCCGAAAGAAAAATAAATAAAACATTTATGTATGTGGATATGACATCTACAAAGTTTTCGCATTTGGCGTGAATATTTCTTTCGAAAATACTGAGAAAACTGCTACGTACACCGAAAAACAAAAGGATTTATTAAAGCAATAAAATATATTTTGTCAGCAAAAATTAATTAAAGCAAACGAATATTTATTTAATGCCAAATCTAACAAAAAATATTAAGATCATTTGAATAAGTATAGTTATTTTGAGTCAAAACAGTAGATTGTCTCCGAAGAAACAATGAATGGTTAACACTTGTTACCGTCGCGAACTGATAAGCTCAATGGAAGTTGGAGTGAGCTATCTTAAGATGTTGGTTTAGGTCTTAGTAAATGGGCGCCAATGCTCGGATAAAGTACCGAAGCGTACAAAATTTAATAACAAAGTGTCAAGAGCCAATTGTCATTAAGTCTGCACGTGTACAGGGGTGTACTCAGCTACGGGGTCGCCAAACACATTATTTTTTTTTTTCGTATTATGTGCTAACATTTTTTTTTTTTGCAAATGTTGTGGTTTCATATTTGGTGTAAAACTCTAATGTCACTTAATATACATATGGGCTTGCGCAAGCGTGATTTAATAAAATACATTATTATGCAACTGTTTTCTTGTATTCTTTTTATGAATTTTTGTTGTTTCCAACTTGCTCCTTTTTCTTAATTATATGTTGTTATTTGTCGTTGCACACAATATTTACGGCTAAGTCCCCAGTGACCAACTATATTTATTTCATATTTTATAAATATTTAAAAAATATTAAATCTTTCTTGAATATTAGTTATATTAATATAATATGCATAAAATATATTATAGAAAATATATTAGGAAAACATTTAAAAAATATATATGTTATGTAGCATTAACAATATTTTATTGCAAATGTTTTCTCAATATATTTTTCATAACTCTGCAAGAATATTTTGCTTTGTATTTCTGTAAATATTTATTTCGTATAAAAAAAAAGATTGAATTTCTGCTTTTGTACATTTGGTGCGTAGGACGAATAATATAAAATGGGTAAAATATGCATACATATTAAGTAGATATATACCTATTTAAAATGATAGTTTAAAGATTAAATTAGATAATATATATCTAATATGATTTAATTAGTATCTAAGTTGAGCGCTGTAACTTTTCTATTAATATATCTGCGTTTTGTATTATATTATTTGTAATATTTGTAAGCTGCGAACGTCAACACAATACCTCTATTGATTACGGTGCCGGTGTTATATGATTTAGTATTGTTTATGCGTCTATGGATTACGTACATAGAATGCATACGCGCACGTGCGTATCATCAAATCAACGTTTTCATTCGTTTGTCCGTTATATGTTATAGTTTATAATAGTATACGATTAGGGCAGATTAGGGTTAACTGTGTAATTAATTGTTGCGGGGTGTGTTTTAGTTTTTGTGGTGACTACGAGGTAAGCAAAACTGTGAACATGTCATGGCATTTATAAGATAATTGGAATGCTCAATATCTCTATGTACATAAATCGTTTAATAATATAATTGTAGGAATTTTATGCATCATATATGTACTTCTCTATCAGATAAATTGCTAGTTGATTTGCTTAAGAGATTCATCTCGATAGATAAGCGTCATAACCTCAAATAGAGGTTAGAATACGTTGTGTTGTTTTATTGTTTGTACGTAGAATGTTTTCAAATATTATAAAATAAAGTAAAAATAAGTATCGTAAGTACTAGAATGTAGCTACCACTACAATTATTGTAAATGCTCCAAATGTATTAGTAGGTGTTGATAATGTTGTACGATGTTTTATTCATGGTATGATCTAATACAATTGGCATTGTTTTAGAGGCCACAAGGAAACGCCATGAGAGTGCCACTACCGAAGATATGAAAAACGCCATAGGGTTGTACCTGGCACCGGCCAAGGCTAGACTTAAAAATGAGTATTTTTAATTTTTATTGGCTTATTCAAATAAAATGATAATAAATACGTTTGCTTTTTATTTAGAACACTTCAATTAAAAAATAGTGATTAATTTGATAAACCTTCAGTATGCCTTAAAAGATGCCAGAATTATTGATTATTAACTTGTATGGTGAGTGTGAAAAAACAAGTTCTTGACTTTTAGACAACTCTATGTATGTTTCAACTTTTCGTTATCGACGTTATACACTCTAAATAACCAAGAACAATTTTAGTTCATTTTGACAAATTAAATAGTTTGCATAAAAAATCTCAATTTTCATATAAATATTTTACAAATATTTTAGAAAAAATATAGCGCTTAATTAATTTTAAAATATGGAATAAATATTTTAATGGAATATTTTATCTATATTTAGGAAAAAAATATGAAAAATATACTCAAAAACCTTTCACGAAAAATATTTGTAAAATATATTTTTAAAAATATCTATGTAATATTTCTGGCTGTTAGGGGTATGCTACTGAGGACGCAGTGAATTACCGCAAAATTGTTGCGAAAAAGCGTGGATTGTAATATTATGACTATTATAATTTGTTCTTCACATTGACAATTTTAATTGAAATATACAATTTAACACCCGAAGTTTGTCAGTGTTTTACTTGATTAATGGAAGCACACTATTGGCATTCTGATCTACTTGACATATTGCAAAATTTTCCGTTCGTCCTTTCGCAAGGACAAATTTCATGATGCAATCTCCTATTTAATGTGCCCTACATGCATTAAAATGTGTAATTTCGATCGTGATTTATCACTTTAATTTAACATGCGGTGCACGGTAACCGCATTCAGCGCATCCCGGCAGCATCTGCGGTCCGGAAACGTTAGAGCTCTTTGGAAATATTGGAGCGTATATCTGAGGACGCGGAAATTAATTAATTTTACCGCCCATATGGTTTGGGGAATGATTGTTACACATGATTAAAAGAATAAAGATTCATTCGTTTGACAACGCATACAAACGCAAGCTTGTGGTTAGAGGTTAAATCGCTTTGAGCTGGGAATTCAGAGTAAAATTACAGATTGAAACGTTGAACACAATCAGAATCAAAGTTCACGTGCACATATGAGATTTGTAGGTGAAAAATAAGCGAAATGTAACGAGTTTTATTACATTTCGGAAACGGTTATTGATACTGACAATCGTTCGATTTTCCGTACAAGCACGGTATTCAAGGCTTTAATTCCAAAACTTTAAGCTCAAATATCTTATAATGGTGCAGTTTGCTGTTATTCTGTTAGAAACTGGCATTAAGTTATAATACGTAGCTTACAAGTTTCGATGCTGCCTTCGACAATATCAAGACTACTTCAACTGCATATAATAACTTAGCTTAACTAAATTTCGCTAAATTTCCTGCGGGGAATGGGAAAATAGTTTTAGTAACGTTTTTCTAGCACATGAATCACATAGTGGTTGTACTATGAAGTGGTCCATCTTCCTGATCCTGGAATTTGCCTCACATTTGTAACTCTGACATATATTACTATACAATAAACATAAACGTAAAGTAAACGTAAACATAAACGTAAACGTAAACGTAAACGTAAACGTAAACGTAAACGTAAACGTAAACGTAAACGTAAACGTAAACGTAATCGTAATCGTAAACATAAACATAAACGTAAACCTAAACTTCCCGTAAATATATTATGTTTTAAGATCACGTTATAGAGCAACTCCGAAAATGAAAAAGGTTGTTATTTTTTTTGTTTATAACTATTAGACAGAAAAATTACAAAAAATTAGAAGACAAATTATTAATCTGTAAGTTCAGTTATAGTAGGCAAGTAGCCGTTGAAACCAGAATGTTGAAAACATTTTTTTTATACCTACGTATAATAAGTATCTAATCCTTTAACACATTGTCGTAACTGTTAGTAAAGGTGTAAGCGCAGTAACAAATACTAATTATGCGGAAATGTGAAATAACTACCGGGTGCCCCAGCCCATAGGTTCCTGCCCATAACTTTTTTGTTTACAAATATTTCTTAATAAAATTCGAAATGTATTTTTCAATTACTTACCCTGTCTTATTGCTTTTTGTCACTTCCGGTTTTACCGGAAACATAGTCAAATTTACAATTATGAATAGAACACCATGTATATTTTGGTATATTCAGATTCTACGTAATTTTCTGAATTCGTAAATAAATGATTTTTTAGTTTTCGTTTCCTTGACTACCAGAAATTCTAATTTATCTTTTTCTATCTATAGTATCGCGAATACGCTAGAAAAATGTCTAATCATTAACATAACACCAAGAAAATTCCAATCTCTTGTTTTATGCAGCTATTAGGACGTAAAAAAGTACATTTTGTCAATTTTTACATAAGAGTGATTCTTTTTAAATGGAACCTCATGGCTCCCCCACATTAATTTTACACAGAATGAAAACTACAAGCGTAAAACAGTTGTCCCTAATAATCAAATCCACATCTCTCGCAATTATTTTTAGTAACTTCAACATGCAGCTATAAAGATAACTATAATGAATTACAAAATCATTTTCATGTATGTAGAAATTTCATGCTTCAATCTTAAAAGTTGCTAAAAATAATTGGGAAAAATTTATTATACTTTGAGGTACTTGTTATGACGTTTAATGAGTTTTGTAATAATTATTTCAAGCGACTCTGTGGCTTGGGTGTGAAACCACTACATGACAAAGCTTTGCTGTAACGTACATTCATTACTGTTACATTGTGTTTACTTTTGTGCGATTGATAATATCAGGTTATGTTATTGCTATATTGTGGGCATGGGATGGTGTTATTATAGTATTACTGGAGATAGAAAGAGACAAATCAAAATAGCAGATATTCTCCTGCTATTTGCAAGCGGATTTAGAACCACATTTGGGGCTTTGAACTTGTGATTAGCTACTATGAAGTATTGAAATGCATTAATTTTCATATTATGTGTTATGTTATTTGAATTGATTGATTTTGTAATGGTAACTTTATTTGTAGGGGTCATTTTTTATTCGGCACTTCGTTTGGGGTTGATTGTGTATATGTGCTTTTATATGATAAGATTCACTTCTCTTCCTAATGACTAAAATTCTTTCTTGTCTAATAACTCCAACATTCTATCAACTATCGTTGAATATTTTAAAAATTTATTTCGTTTGGAATAGATCTCAATCTTTCAAGATTATCTGAAATGTAATGTAAAAAGAACAGCCTTTTGCATAGGTAATTTTATGTGACTTGCTTTTTTTAGAGCAAGAATATTTAGCTCTGTGATTATTTGATGAAAAAAAACCTTTCATATTGTTTATGAATATTAAGAAAATACCTAAATACCTCATTCTTTTGTAATCATGTACAGACAACTCAAAAAAAGATGACATAGGGAAAATAAGCCATAAGGAAAGATAAAATCACCTTTAATCTACCAGCGCTTGCGTATGTCCAGAGTTGAAGAATTATTTTTTATTGATTTTTTGACGGAAACTATAAAAACTAAATTCTGCGAATAAATCTCTAACCGAAAAGCTTGCAACACTTATGTCGCATATCGTCGCATATTGTGGCTTACTCCAAATTATACTGCAATTTCGTGTTTGAAATAGAACATGTTTGTAGATATAATATTTAAGAGTCCTCAAATACTTATAACTCACATAATATCATTTACATCATGATAACATATTGCTATGGATTGGTAACCCATGTTTGCTAAGTGTATTTTAAGTTGCATATTTTGTTTTGTTTACTCCCTTCAGCCTTTAATCAATGTTCCGAGAATTTTCACAATAATGTTTATTTTTGTATAAATTTAGTTAAAGAGTTTATTGTATGGTTTATTTAATTAAGTGTCAAGTTTTCTAAAATTAATTCCATTCATTTATTTATCTAGCGTTTGCTAGTTTGATTTAATGCTTATTCTACTAGATTTTGTCGGTGAATTGTGCGTTTGCGTTGTACGTTTTTGAGAGAGGGTTTTCGTAAGAAAAACGATTGTAGAGTTTTGTCAGGCAGTACCTTGTTTGACTATTAACGTGAGTAGACGTATTTTTGTAAATCATTGTTGCCATTTTGTAATTCATTTGTTATTGAAATTTAATACTGTAAAAATTTAGTTCATCAAGGAATTCAGATTATAATAATTGTTAATATATTGAAGTGTGCACATTATAGATATAAGATCAATTATTATTATTGTTCGGGAAGATATTTTTTAGTTATTATTCTCTTTTTTTTTATTTTAAAGAGTTAATTTGTCCGTTATTAAATTTTTTGGTTTCATTTTTATTTTATCAATCACCTCGTTTGGGTGAGTAGAAGCATTGTTCTTGCTTTTAGTTATTTTTAGTAATTTTCTAGAAATTGTCCACGTTCAGTTCATTTTGTTGTGGATTGAAGATTTTGGAAAATCTCCCTGAACAAACTAAATCTTTTGCTTTACATAGGAAATTGCATTGTCCTATTGTAATTTCCAATCAAGTGCAGTTTTTATTTTAGGCCAGAACCTTCAGTTCACGGTTTTTTTCTGCAGAAGTTATAATTTAACCCTTTTTGTTTAATAAATTTGATTGTTAATTAACGTCGTTGGGTTAAAAATTCTGTTCTATTTTTATATATTAAAACCTTTTCAATGTTTGGGGTAATTAAGAAAGTTTGATTTCAATCACTCACAATTTACTTTTCGTGGTTAGATTCAAGTTTTAATTCGCGAGGGTAACTCCGAGGTTAATAGTATTTTTTGCGTCCTTAAAATTTTATCCGTTGAGCTAGCTAATTTAATTTTTCTTTTTCCTTTGTAAAATCAGTTTTGCAATTTCATTTAAATCAATCAGTACACAGCAATATATATAAATTTTACGTTATATACAGATGTCACCAAGTAACACTGACGAGCCTTAGCAAAGGCGAAACATGCATGTCTGTCAATTGCGACATCTCTATGTCATTTTTCTGCATTGCACATACAATTAGATTGCTCTTAACTGGTTGTAAGGAGGCGTATAAAGTAACTTATAATAAGAAACATTAAGGCAGACGCCTCGGATATTGCAGGAATGCTATCAACACCGAGAAAAAAAGATTCTAATGCAGAAATTTCTGTAATCATAAATTTAGTGTCATTTGTTCCAAACATTCTTACAAGCGCCGATGTAAAAGCTAGACGGTAAATCCTACAAATATTAACGAAAATGGTTGCATTTTTTTTGTCGTTCACTCTTCCTCTGAAATTTTTCTACTTTTTTGCAGTGATGAGATGACTATACTGATGCTTACAATTACTTCTGCATTCTACAATCACTTCTCTGCCTAAACTTTGATTATACAACTAAAATAAGTATCCTAAAGCCATATATGCGCAGCAAGATAAAATAGTTCTTAATCAATACGAAACATCTCTCAGTAGTTTCACAACTCATGGAAACAACGTCAAAAAAAAAAATAACCAAAAAATGCGTTCCTCCTGAAATTCAGGGAAACCCTCACTCATACAACGGCAAGCGTATTCATAAAGGCTCGCAGTGCTGAATTCCCATATCTGTGCGATACATTTGCGCATAAGTTAAGCCGAATTCGAATTTATTAGATGCGTGCCCCGTTGTGTGTGTCAGTGGAAACCTTAATATCTGTAGCAGACGACGTTAATAAACGGTTTCCCTTTGTCACCGCGACGCTCATACATATTTCGCCGTGTACCTTAGAACCGGGGAAGGTGAGAGACCTGGATCTTGTTTATCGACGCCCAGGGCATCGCATATAGGGGAATTTTATTACGAATCCCGGTTCTCGTGTGTTAGTAGCTTTGAAGGAAAGAATATTCGGTGCGTTTATTAGACTTATCCAAGGGGTGAATTGATCGGGAGGTGGATTTTAATGGTATAAATGGAGCGGGTGTTAGTTATTGACTATTAATAATCTATTTCCTACATTTTATTTAGGAAAAGATAAATAATTACAATTCATTCTGAACCCCGTGCCTTACTTAAAGGTACTGCATTCTAAGTACAATATAGATTCTGTAACAATTGAAGTGTTTCTACTCTAACTAAATAATTTTTCTATGATTATTAATAATAATAATAAATCTGTTAGCTACCAGTTCATTATGTTTGCGCCCGCGGCACGACTTTTGATTGACATCTCCCAATATTCGTTAAGTAATAAGGAAAACCATGAAAAAAACCTTACTCTGACAGCAGGATCTGGGAAGTAGTTCTAAATCTTGTTGCTGATAGCCAGCAAATTAGTATTATTATTATCCTTCTGAGTTTGGAAGAAACGGCCTCCACAATCCCTTAGCCGTGTCGTCCTCAGGTAGCAGCTAACAGCGGAAGGGTGGACTGGCGGTTATGATCTAAAAACAAATAAAATTGCAGAACAACCTATTGGATTCGCAGACGATCTTGCCTCAGGCGCCTTAGAGATTGCGAAAAATTGATATACAGAACCAAGGAGTCCCTGAGGAGTCTTCTTCTTCTTCCTCTTTAAGCTAGGGTGGGCACCTATAGTCCAGGCACTTGAGCTAGGTGCTCATTGTACTGTCCCTATTAATTCTCTTACTACTTCCACTCGCTAGCTTGGTCCCGGAGGAATATTTCACTGTGGATGAGAAAAAGCCACCTTATCTTAACGCCGAGTAAGACAGAGGTAGTCATAAATAAAGCGCAAGAAAGAAAGATACTATACGTTTCGAACTAGACACAGTTGTCATAATGCCATAAAAGTTCATGAAGTATCTAGGTGCAGTTATTGAAGAAAAGTTCAATGTACATTTGAAAAGAGCTATTGGCAGGGTTGAAGAGAGAGCAGTTAGGTTGGGCAGAATAATATCTAACAATGGGGATCCAAAAAAAAAAGCAAACAGAGAATGCTGTGTGGGGTGGTGACTTCGACTTCATTATACGAGGCGCATATGTGGTATAGAACACTTCAAATATAGAAAAAACGTGAAGCTTTTACCAGAGTATAAAGAAAAGCACTGCTTAAAGCAGTGAGCGCTTTTAGAGCCGTGTCAGGGAAGGTGGTGCAAGTAATAGCCGGGGAGATATCAATTCATCTGTTATCAAAAGAACGTTTTCTGATCGACCAAACATGTGCAGAAGAAGAATGCCACAACTTGTGTTTTTGAGTATTGACTGTTAACTCCACTAGAACCTTTGGAAACTGTCCTCTAACGACTGTTGTAAGGCCGTCAGCATACTCCAGACAGTGAAAGCCCTATCAGATTTACTTCTAGTTAAGCCGTCTCCCAGTATAGCTCACAACAAGGGAGGTAAAACTCCCCTTCCATCCTGCTTCGATGGTAGCCTCACTAATTATGGAAGTAATTATCCTTCTTTCTATTTGGATAATTATCCTTCTTTCCCAGAGCAAAATGAAGTGGATGCAAGGTCTTCTTCGGCAAAGTCAGAGACCACACCAGCATCTTCAATTAGATCGAATAGACAGTACCACTGTCCGTAAAGGTAGATAAGATCATGCCTGTTTTCAGCTTCTTTGGAGGATATAGCGCAGATATCTCCAGCAAAGAAACTGCAATAGCGTACACACGCAGACCAAATTGGGATCTTTTCCGTTGATTCGTCGATGCCTCGAAAACGCGTAATGGCACAGATATTGAAATCTGGAGGGACAGATTTCGAGACGGAGTAGGTTTTAGCCTAGGAGTCTCCCCCACCATTTTCCAGGTCGAAATCATTGCTATCCAGACTTGTGCTAAGGGCATCTCAAACAGCTTGCGCAAGAATGAAAGGGTAGAAATCATCTCCGACAGCCAAGCTGCCGTTAAGGCTTTCCGGGCTGTCAGATTTGACTCTGAGGTGGTACTGGGGTACCATAGAAAACTTAAATAGCTGGTGGAATATCTAAATGTTAGATTGAGATGGGCGCCAGGTCACTCTGGAATCAGAAGCAATTTAGTGGCTGACACGTTAGCAAGGACCGCCAGCAAGCTGCCGTTTGTAGGTCCAGAACCGACGTGTGGTAGCTCTTATGGCAGCATTAAAATGCTTGTCAGATCCCAGCTTGCTGTTAGGCACTGCTCCTTTTGGAATGGACTCGCCGCCGCTAGACCACTGTAAATCCCTAGGATTCCAACCTAATCAGGAAAGACTCCGTAAAGCAGTCTTTATGAGCAGGGACAGATTGAGAACATTACTCACAGAATCTTAACTGGGCCTGCGCACTAAATACGTAAACAGGCACCGCATGGGGCTATGGACTCCCCTGTGCAGGAGAGTGGTGGAGGGGCGGAGGAAAACTCCTGCTCACCTTCTTCCCAACTCCCGATGAACGAGGAGAGGCAGACGACCAATAGGTCTATTAGTTGGACGAACTCGAGTCAATGTATATTATATAACTTATATTATATACGAACGAAATTGAATGGTACGAATGGTGAAGAAACACATACAAATAATTAACTCTCAGCCAGATTGCGAACTGGGGTCTAGTACGTTTCACGCCGCCGTTCAGAGCCCCGATCAGCGCCAGGGACATTTAAGCGCGCCGTATTGAATGGTTAAAACTATGGATAACTGATATCCATTTTTATGGAGAATTTTTGTACCATGTATATGGAGCAAACCTCATAGGTAATATTTTCGATTTATTGTGATTGATACCACCCTTTTCTCTAACGAGTACATATTACTCAAGTAAAAAACGAGATATGCAAGTGCAGTGTGAGCTTCGATGAATAGAAAGTTGTTTAAAGGACAAATAACTGTTTCAATACCTATAACTAAAGGAAAAACAAGTTATTATAATCTGGAAAGTTTTTTTCTATCTAGAACTGTTTCACGTCTGGTTCTAGGACACGTCCGAGCGAGCCGTTTCGATGCAGGGACGTGAGGACGCACAGGCAAACCAGTTGAATTGACTTAAAACATATATGCAAGATTTTTTCTGAACACAGGGAAGAGACACATAAAAATGCATTATCATTTTTTTTAGTATTGGAGGGATAGAGGGAAGGGGAGGCGTTTTAAATGAAGATTTTCTTTTTGCAAACATCGGAGATGAATCAGCAACTTTCAAATATACTTTTTTTTAACACTGAAAGGAGAGACAAGGAAGGATTTTTATGATATTCTTTGCTTTTTTAAATAATTCGAGAGGATGCATTAAAAATTTTTAAATCATATTTATATTGACGGAGTGAAAAGGAAAAAGGAATTAGTTTTAAAATTCTTTTCTTTTGTTTTGAAACATATTTAAAACATTTTTAAAGCGTCCTCTCCTGATGTTAAAAAAAAAACAAAAAAAATTAAAAACGAATACCTTCCTCACTTTTCAAATATTAAAAAAAATGATTGAAAACATTTCTATGCATCCTTTCATGTTAAAAAAAGAACTATCCTTAAAGAAAACTAATATACTCCCTCCCTCCTTCAAATGTTAAAAAAAAAATATGATAAACATTTTATATGACTCTCAGCCAGATGTTTCAAAAAAAAAAAAATACAATTAAAAAACAATCCCTCCCCTCTCCCCTCCCAATGTTAGATAAAAAATTTGAAACACCTCTAATGCATCCTCTCCCGATGTTCTAAAAAAGAGAAGTATCATTTAAATAACTAATCCTCTCCCTTCCATCTCACCCCTTCCAAAAAAAATGATTTGAAACATTTTTAATGCCTCCTCTCCCAATGTTAAAAAAAAATATCGTCAAAAGAAATATCCTCCGCTTCCCCTTTCCACCTTCCAATGTTAAAAAAAAATCATTTGGAACATTTCCAATCCATCTTCTCCTTCAATGTGTCGAAAAAAAGAAAAAAAATCATTCCCCACCTCTGTCATCCCATTCAATGTTAAAAAAAAATGATTTGAAGCATTTCTACTGCATCCTTTCTCTCGATATTTTGAAAAAAAGAAAAAAATGATTCCCTCTCCCCTCTTACCCCTTCTAATGTTAAAAAATAATTCAAACATTTAAAAATATGGTGTTATATGTTCAAATCAAATTTAACTGGTATTGCATGGTGCCGGCGTCGAACTGCCGCATCGCAACGTCCCCTACAAGGTTTTTCCTTCAGATGTAATCTGAAAAAGGTTTCTTTATTCTTAAAACAACATTCTATTCATCGAAGTCAAGAGCCACCTACAACAAGAATCTCACTATTTTACTTAAAATTTTATTTGCTAGACCTGTTTTATGGTAGAGAAGTAGAACTAATCGCAATAAAATTCGAAAAATTCATTATGTGATTGCAACCAAATACAACGTTACACAAAATTCTTCATAAGTAGATCATTAATAACTAAGTTTAACCATTCAATAATGCAGTGCCAATCGGCGCCGGCGCTGATGTCCTGGCGCTGAATCGGCGGCAACTGAAAAAAAAACGGCGGCGAAAAACGGTTGCGGCTGAAATGTCCCATTCCGTGCGAACTGTATGATAGGGTGCAACCTGAAGTGAGAAGCTAAATGGACAGGTGCACATACGGTTTTCTAGCCGAGTTGCCTTCTTCGGGTTTACACACCATGGAGAACAACAAAATAACTTCTTCTCAGCCGAGTTTAAGCTGAACTGAAATACTCTCGGTCTCAATGTGCGTAGATAGTAGAATGTCGATCGCATGGAATAGACATTAAATGGACTGCACTGTCATTCAGACGAAGTCGTTTTTGAACCGCGAATCTTCGCTAACCATTTTTAAACACCAAGCTCTACCATCAATAATTCCCCCTTTTTCCCGTGATAACAACATACTCACTTCAGCCTCCTTCTCAGAGAAACACTACCGGCCGTAACGCCACGGTAACGTAATCAGGGCGCATATCTCCGTTAAATGTTACTTTGTGCCGCGTCCCGCGCGAGTCATTAATACGACCACCGACCGACCTCCTGGATCCCGCCCCTCCAACAGTTACTCGTGTCGTCTCGCACTTCCGCCTCGTAATTCCTGGCTTTCCGCCGCCACTAAGGTTCTTTTTATATCCAAATAATCTATAGTGCCGCGCGTCGCTTCGCATAGAACAGGTCAGCGACGCGACAAGAATTAATGGCCGGGAAGTGACCGTAACCGGGAGGGAGACTCTTATTAGTTTCTTTTATCTTTCCTTTTCTTATTTATATATGAAGTACGCTGTTCCTTTCCAAGTAACACGAAGAAGTCGGGAAGATGAAAAGATGCTAAAAAAGAAGTCTTGCTAATAATTTCCTACTCGCGTTATATAAGTTCATGTTGTAGAGTTTAATTCGTTGTGTTTATTACTCAAATTTTGCTAACAGTTAATACTGTTTCTGTGCTCCAGGGCATTTAGAGCTGTATAATGTGACTTTGAAGGACCGGTAATGAAAATTAATAATTCGGAAGTAAGTAATTAGCTTTTGTCATTCGCATCACAATGAACATTTGTATACTGAAACATTGTTACAAAGTACTTGACGTTAAAGGTAAATCATAACAAGCTTTCTAAAGCAAAGATCATAAACAGTTCACTGCTGTTATATTAACTTGAAAAATATTTTAAATGAAACGATGCTCTTACTTCAAAAAAAATATTTATTAAACCGTGACTAAAAGTATTAAACATCCCTACAAAAAAACAAGAAATATTGGACACAATAATAAATGCTTCAAATACAAAACATTAACATTTGTAACACAAACGACCTACCTTTCGACGGTTCATCAGCCTTAACTTACATCTACTGGTAGAAATATAACCTTATTTTGTGTAGGTAAAGTCAGGTACAGTTGTAACCGGGCAAGTGTGTAGTTTGGGCTACATTTATTTTCAAAATTAAATATGGATGGTCCATCATGTTAATGACTAATGTTCAACTTATATAGTTTGCAAATAAAAATTCACATCTCCTAACGTGTAATAACTAGATTCTATGTAAATTATCATACTTATTAAAAGGCATCAGTATAGTATTCACTCTTGACCGAACTAAGGAAATGACTATTAATATATAAAATCGAACGGTGACACACTGCCCTAATTTTGCTGGCGTAAGTGTGTGAGTATTGACAGTGTTTAAAATTTATTTTTTTTCTAGTAAACCGTTGATAATTATAAAAAGGCGATCTATTGGCTTCACTGGCTATATTACGTCGTTCTATATGTAACAATTAATCAAAATGTCTTATTATGTAACAGTGTTAATTTCATCACCTATCAATTTTTTATGCACATTACCTGACTGTACCTTATAACATTTGTGTGACAATTTGTTAGATATTGTCTCGTAAAAACGTTCATGTTCAGGTTGATATGAGCACAGAGCACCTTTGAGAGCAAATCAGCAGCAATGGGCACTATATTCTAATTAACGGAAATTCAAGATAGGAAATATCTAAGAAAAATGATCATGGAGAAAATTAACCCAACAATTATGTGGATAACATTAAAATAATTAATTGTTTTAAATAACCTGAATTTTGTAAGTTGGAATCGGAATAAATAGCATTTTAATGAAAAAGCTGTAAAATTTAATAAATTATCCGACGCACGCCGTCTCTCACGGAGGTTGGCTAGTAAGCTTTCCAATTGAAATTCTAACAGACATCGATGCGATTGTCTTTGCAAAGGCCTGCAAACTGCTCAGAAAAAGTCCCTAATTTTCACCGCTGTGAGAGGAATATGGATATTTAACATATGAGATGTCCAATGTACAAAATGGAACTATGAAATGTTTAAACTAGTTGTATAAATAATTGTTGCAAATTATGGAATTCATTTCATATAAATAAAGGTAGGTGGGTGTACATTAAATACATTTGAAAAATTATATTTCAAATTACTACAATTTAAATTAACAATCTTAAAATATACTGTACAGAAGTAGCAACCCTCCCCCACCTATTCTAGTACGTGGGGAAGATGGTATGGAAGACTGTTGCGATTGTCCCTCCTCGATTTGGAATGTTTAAATAGCCAGTTTTCAGGATGTTGTAGGCACGCTAGTGTTGTACCTCGAGATAGGATTCAATCTCTCATGTATAATGAAACATTTAAGTGTAACATCACCAAGCCGTCTTTATTAATAATGCAAGTTCGAAATGTGAATCTGTGTAAAATACCGACATCAAAAGGATATTTTAGCGTAATATACGTGAATACGTTAAATTATCTTCAATTCCACCCGGCGTTTTCTGAACGTTGTATCTGCGTTATTCTAGCTAAGAAGACATGTGACTCAGAATGGCCAACCTGATGGTAAATTACTGATAATCGGCTTCGTACGCGTAATACATATCAGATATTAACAGCAAAAATTCCAACTTATACAAATTTTCCCAAGTGACCGTTCAGCGCTGATACAAAATTCCTAAAACTCCAAAATTGCTGAACGATTAAAATGAAATTTCTTTATAACTATCATAAACATTTAGTTAGAATGTTATAATAAACGTTTATTTTTTAAGTGGATTTGAGGGAATCCTATTAAGACAATTTAGCGGAGCATAAGGGGACAGGAATTCGGGTGTCCTGATAGATATTGGATAATTAGATTTTATCAAACCATAGCCGTTAAATTTACGGAAAATTAAGACACGTCGCCTTGACGAAGGTTGGCTAGTGACCCTTTCGAATGAAACTCTGTTTCAATTCGAGATTCAAGATTTTTTACAGCGATTGTCTTTCGAAAAAGGGGGACAACTATCTCAGAAGAGTCCGTTAATATCACGAACTGCAGGGGAATATAGTTATAATTGTTTAATACATGAGACTGCCCAATGTGGCCGATGGACTGTCGAATGTTTAAACGAAATTAAAATAAATATTATTGCAAAATTCTGGAATCAGCCTTACAATTAAAATATATAAAGGATGTGTTCTGGACATGAGAAACACATTTAAAAAATTTCAACACTTATTCTATGTAAAATTAACAATCTTAAAACTAATTACTGTACAAGAGGCAACTATTTATACATATAAAATTGTGACGAACCGAATTCCAGCAAATTTTTTATGTATTTTTCTGTTGACATATCAATGCATTGAATGTCAATGCATATAGAAATATTATAACTAAGTTTAAATCATAGTACAACTGAAAATAATCAAATTGTTCATTTATATAATAATATCTATTGAAAATATACTATTCAATTCTATATTCATTTTTGATGTCTAGGCAATATCACTGCGACATCTTTAACTTCCTGAAGGAATTATTCTGAAGAAACGCCTTAAAGGACTTGCAACATGCAGACCATTTCCCACAATCTGACTCGTCTGGCTGTCGTATTTAAGTAAAAAATATGTTCCTCTTCGAACTGAAACTTGGTTTCCAACTTTGATCTGTCCAAAATCTGTTGTAATTCAATTCTAATATTGATTTTCGATGTGTAGGTATATCACTACTGATCATCTTTACCTCCTGAAGGGAAAATTCTATAAGGCAATGTCCTTGACGACTGCAAAATGCAGAGGTTTTCCTACCATCCATCTAATCGGGTCGCACAACTATCGGCGCGAGCCAATTCCGCCCACTGCGTAGTTCATCGCGGCCGGAAGTGTTACCGCGTTGGATTAAGAATTCCTAAGAATGGATCTATTTACTTCAAAGATTTTCATGGTCAGCAATGTTTTCCAAGGTGCCAAATCTCAGAAGTAGCACGGTATTGAACTATGAGATGTGTTTTCAAAATGCCCTAAAAAAGTGGAATCTTATTTCTTGGAATTTTCTTCATTACCACTACTATAAGTTTCTCTTTTTTTGTCTTTTTTTCATTAAATAAATTTTTGGGTTTATTGCGTAGTACTTGATTTTTTATCAATCGTTTATTCCAGCATCTTGTTTTCATGTTTCTTCAATGTTACTCTTAAAATATTTAAAATTTCTCATTTGCTCTATTATTAGTAATTCATTTATTGGAATTTTAAGTTTCAACATCTGGTTAGTTTCCGAGGATTTTTAGCTTTCTATGTTTATTGTCATTGGCCCTCTTCTTCCATATTTCCTTTCGTATATTGTCAAATTTTCTTTGTTTTTCACTGTCTGTTATTATTACTTACAAATTCGTGTCAAAGATTCCATTATGTAGCTTATTCCTCTGCAATTCTTATTTCATACAAACACTTTATTACTTTTTTGGTGCGCATTTTGCCTCATTTTGGGCAAAAATGCGAACAGATGAAAATAAAACCTTTTATATTTAATATTTACTGTTCGGTTTTATAATATTGCGTACTTTTCTATGGGGTCTAACATATAGAACAATGATTTATTATAAGATTACTAACAATAATCCTTGATTGAATGTTATTTATTTAATTCCACCAGGTAAAAAAATTATTTGAGCATTTGGAAAAATTAATAATATAAGGAATAATTTAAATTAAAACACTGAAGCTATAGGGACTGTTGGCAGAAATAAATAAAATTATACAGGGTGTTTTTTGAAAAAAGAAATACAGTCGTTGATAACTTTCAGATTCTTTGACAAGAGTCAGTTAATTGTTATTAAACACATGTATGGTACGCCGGAAACCTACTTGGTCACCAAT